>JAATLQ010038466.1:63668-109641 GCA_013421005.1 Heliconius erato x Heliconius himera | reverse complement strand
CACTGGGCGCAACATCAAGGCCGGTGTCGATGGGTTTTTGCTCAGAAATATTGCTCGTGAACGCTGGCGTCCCCCAAGGCTGCGTGCGTCTCCTACACTGTTTCTTCTGAATATCAATGACATGTTGGTTGATTCTAACATATATTGCTAAGTGCTATCATCTGGATACCTGGAACCTGCTACTATTCAAATTCCAGAAGATAGAAATTTGCGCGTGAACCACTAAGAAAAATCCATTTGTCGTGCCACCAATTTTCTAGATTACTCGTTTGATAGCCGCGTCCAGTTACATCACATTGGGCCTTAGTGTTTTCAGCGACTGCCAGTATCGCAATCATCTGAAAAGCAAGGCCAAGTTAGCTTTAAAGAAATTGAAGATATTAGCAGAGGGAGACAGTCCTTCACGTCAAAACACCGATTGGCTCTATAATGGGCCAAGGTTCGGCCTCATATGAGAAAATTATCTCATATATAGGCTGTTGCACCTCAGTATCAGCTGGAACCATTTGATTGAATACAACGTAGAGTCATTTGAATCGTTGGGCCGCCAATGATCTGTGAAAAGCTTGATACTTTGGATTTACGTAGAGATGTCTCCTCGCTGTGTGCCTGGTATCCAGATGGTTAGAATGGTATTTAAGCTTGTGACGTACTGTGCGGATTCTTAGAAACTTTCTGCCACACGCCACGCATTTGTGGAATGATCTACCTGTAGCAGTATTTCCAGGTCAATACCACTTGGGTACCATAAGCGTGCCTATCTCCACCTAAAAGGCCCGCACCTGTAGCTCCTCTGGTATTGTGTATGGCGATGATGGTGAGGTAAATAGATGCAGTGAAAATTTTCATTTAATGACAAACGAAAGATTTATCAACACAAAAAAATCACTTATATACTATTTAGGGATATTATTATTCACCGACAAATTTAAAAATATAATTGAATTGATGAAACAGTCAGTAAAAACGATTCACGTTCTCATGTAGTTCAGTAAAAGTAAATACTATACTGACAGTTTATAACAAATGACAGCACACAGCGTAGGTAATTGATTGCATATATCTTACATACGATAAACGTTCAATAGGATAGTTGACCACTAGTCAAATCCAATAGGTACTTCGAATTTAAAATAACTTTGCAAATTATCAAAATACCATACGTTGCGAAATCATAACTTCCTTACGTTACTTACTGGCATATTTAGTCCATAAAATCAATGAATTAATGTGTAATTATTTTAAAATATTTTAATAAATGTGTATGTCGAAATTTGAGATCGGAGCATACTCTACTACTACCCATGTAGCATGCTCTTCTCACTCACTGCGTGATGACCAACGCCTCACCTAAAATTAAAATTGTTCGCGGACCACCTTTAGGCCTCTGCGGACCACTGGTGGTCCGCGGACCACCGGTTGGGAACCACTGGTCTACACTGTGAACGTCGACTATCGTGTCTTGACCAGACAACTTCTCACTCATCTGGTATGTAGTTATAAACAGTACTTAATATTATTTTAGGTAATCATGAGATTATATTGTTAAACTTGACAGTTTTTAATTTATTAGCTATTTAAAAATTAATATTCCTAAGACTATTGCCATTTTTATAATAATATTACCTGATATCTAATTTTAGTTATATGTATTTAGTTTAGTATTAGACTTTTTGGTGCTTGACAAATAGATTTTTTATCTAAAATACTATATTTATATTATATTTATTCTTATATTTATATATATAAAAAATATCACTTTAAAATATTCAATAGCAAAAACTGCTGGAAAAAAGTGTAAAGACAAATCATATATAAAGTTTTTTTTTATAAAAAAAATGTTTTTAATACACAAAAATAATATACATTTCTTATTTTAAATAAATTAAAGATCTTCAGTACTCCATTTATAAGCTTCTGCTTCTTGTGCTTTTCTTTTACTTTTGTTTTCAAAGAATTTTTTCTCATATCCATTTGATCTGTCGACTCCGTCCCATCTGTAGCCTGGTTTTATATTAAACCTATTCGGGGGGAAATTACCTTTGTACGTTGGTTTTTCTGAAACAAACAAGATTTTTTTATTACGTGTTTGGCGGAACTCAACGCCGGGGAATTGACAGTAACTCTTTCCTCACTGTGTCAAGCACTTCGAGTATTAACGTTCTGGTTATCGCATTTTTTCATCGGCGGTATAGAACGCCAGGAAATTAAAAATAACTCCATTCAAGTATTAGCAGGTAATTAAGTTCAGAAACTTTAACAGGCGTCACAAAAGTACAAATCAGTCAAATTATTGAAGCGTTTATTACATACTAGGTTCCTTTTGCCTACCCTGATAAATGCGGGATACAGCGTGAACCTTAAAAAATATTCTTACCAGGTCCCAATTCTCCCCTTTCCCGTTTCTTATCTTTTATATACTTTAACATGGGGTCGCCTTCTCTTTCAATATCTTTCAATTTAGTTTCCAAATCTCTATCATCTTTGTATCTGGCGAGTGGTTTTGATGATTCGTGGAGGAAATCTTGTACTGCAGCCTCTTGTGCTTCAATTTGTTTTAAACTGAAAAAAATCAATGAAATATTAATAAGGCCAAATAAAATGTTACATAAATTATGTTTAACTGATGTTAGAAAATAATATTTTTAAAGTGTTATTCCACACACAAAGTGTGTTAAAAATATATATAAATCGCATTCTCTCTTGCCAGACGATAATTCTTAGTAATTCATAAATTCTTAGTAATTCATATAAATCTTTGGGTAGCGGAAATAAAGTAAAAATCTCTCTACAGAGATGCTAACAACATAAATAAGTTGTAACAAGTAAATAAAAATTTGGAAGTAGCTTGACGAGAACGTATGGCTCAGTGGCCAGAGCGCCTGGTCGGTTCCCACGAGGCGCGGGTTCGAGTCCCGGTACGTTCAAATATTTATATGTTTTCTAAATAAGTATTTAACTTTAATAATGTTATACAGCTTCACGCTGTTTCCCGAGTAAAGCAGGGTAGGCAACGGTGTTTCAATGTATTGCATGCTGTGTGGCGGAACTAAACTCAACTCGGTGAAGAAATAAAATAATTCATTTTCTAGAGTGGGAATCAAACTCACAACTGTTGTATTTACGTCATATGTTGCGCCGAGACGGCCTCAATATTTATGTTTATAAATATTCTTCTTTCTTTATTGATTTAAGACTACTATCTTCTATTTATCGTTTCAAATAAATTTTATAAATACATTTTTTTTTTTACTCATTATATTAAAAAGTTGTAATTTGTTGTGACATTATTTTTTCTATATATATTAACTAACTCACCCTTTACTCCATTTTTTGTATTTTTCATCCAATTCCTTCTGCCTTTCTGCTTTTTCTTTTTGTTTCTGTTTATCTTCTGATGTTTCCCTTTTACCTATAAGCAATAAAAAATCATACTGAAACATTTAAATTTTAAACTATATAAAGTATATTAAACCTTAAATAAGTTATTTTTATTTCCCTGTTCAGGTATATAAAGCGCAGCGTTAAGTTATACCAATCAACACAGAATATCACAAATAGTCAACTCTAGGGCCTATTTTCCTACCCTGCTATTCACGAAAAGGCCTGAAGTGTCTCAAGTGGGTATCGAACCCACAATCTGCTGCGTTTCCAGTTGCACCACTAGTGCTCCTGAGTTGTGGAGCATGGCCTTAATGGCTCTGCTTAATAACAATATCGTTTAAACTACTAAAATATTTTTCCAAAAATGAAAAATAAAGAAAATAAAAAGCATACAATCTATATACAAAAAGATTATAAAAAATACCTTTTCTCGAAACAGCTTGAGCATTCCTACCAGACATTTCATCAGTCATATTTTTAAAAGCATCTTCTTCTCTTTGTCTAAACGCCATATTTTCCTCTTTCAACTGTCTAGCGTCTTGCAAGCCTGCCATTTTACCATCTAATGTTTTTTCCATTTTATTATTTTCATATTTCTGACTTTTTCTTGGAGGTGACAAATCTGAATCACTATTTGGATATTTATTTGTGCGATTTCTATCTTTACTATTCTTTGACAAATCATCATTTATTTTTGTATTATCTTTAGATTTTTTATGTTTTTGTCTTCCAGGACTTCTAGATTGTCTTCTGGAAGGACTATTAGATTTTTGTCGTAGATTCATATAGCTTTCATCATAATCTCCCCATCGAGAAGGTTTTCTAGTTCTATCTTTTGATTTATTAATTCTTGCTGGTGATACATCTGAGTCATAATTGTTTTTCTTGGAATCTGATTTATCTTTCTTTTTTGGTGGACTTACATCACTATCACTACCTCGTCGTGATTTATGCCTTTTTTCATATCTAGACTTTCTAGGAGGTGATAAATCTGAATCATAGTTGTTTGTCTTTGAATCTGATTTAGCTTTCTTTCTTAGGGGGGTGACATCACTATCACTGTCTCGTCTTGATTTATCCTTGTTTTCATGTCTAGCTTTTCTTGGAGGTGATAAATCTGAATCATTATTCTTTCTTGATTTAGATTTTTCATTTTTTCTAGGTGGACTAACATCACTATCACTTTCCCTAGGCTTAGATCTACTAGCACTACCATTTTTTCTATCTTTCTTATTTGATATTGCATCAGATTTGGAAACTTTAGATCTTCTTTGTTTAGATCTATCATTATCATTATGTGAAAAACCTTTTCTGGGGGGAGACAAATCTGAATCGCTGGATCTAAATTTTTCTTTTCTTCTTGGCAGACTGACATCACTATCACTGTCCCTATGTTTAGATCTACTAACATGACTATTCTTTTCATATTTTTTATTTGACAATAAATCTGATGAATTTCTATGTCTTTTTTGTCTGTCATGATCATTATGTAAAGAACTTTTTCTAGGGGGAGATACATCTGAATCATTATATTTTTCTTTTCTGGGGGGACTAAAGTCACTGTCACTTCTTTGGTTTTTCTTTTTTGTGGATTGTTTTTTATTTTGATCACTTTTTCTTGGCGGCGACAAATCTGAATCATTGTTTTTCTCATCTTCTGTATCGCTATACATTTTTCCAAATATGATTTCATTATCTTTTTCTACTTCTTTTTTATCTCTTTTTACTTCTTGTATTGATATTTTACTATTAAAGCCGTCATCCTATAAAGTTAAATAGAAAATAGTGTATATTTTTATGTACATTTATATTTTTTATGCTGTTGTGTAATAGTGTCTGATTGTACTGTAGACAATGATTATGGGTCTCAATCAGCTAATAAAATAAAGGACGGTATTATCCTCCCCCACTCAATATTTCGAAAAAAACAAAAATAATTGGGCAATGGGTGGGCTACATAGTGTTTCAACACTTTATTCTCATTCTCTACCCTGCTATATTTATGTGGGATACATAAAATATATATATATTTTATATACAAATATAAAAAAATAGTAAAATATAAATCAAATCAAAACATAAAAAATATATAACACTGAAGGACAACTATTGTTTTTTTTTGTTATTATAGCTTCATTTCGGACATTACTTCCTCATACATCGAGTTTTTCATCTCACACTGATATATGAAAATCATTTATAGAATACATTTATAATAAATTGTATAATAGAGAGATTTAACAAAATAGTGGGGCCAGTCATAGTGCAAGGGCACAAGTGAGTGTGTGTAAGCGTGACAGGTGGTGGATTCGAAGCCCACTCAAGGAAATAAAACATTTTCATTATATATTTCCATTTTTTCACTCTGGTGTTGAGTTCTGTCTCCAAAATGACTCCATAATTTGGTGGGAAAGGGACTGTCTTAAAACTCGGTTACCTCTGCCTACCCTGCTCAGTAAACATTTAAGCTGTTGTTGTGCAGTCAGACATTGTCTGCCTGTAAACATTATGTTCATTTTCCCACAGAATGATTAATATATCATTAATTTTTGTTTATACACTCAAGAAAGCAAAGTGCAGCATTGAATTCCACCACTGATGTGAACAGAGTATCTTAAACACTAGGTTCTTTTTGCCAAACCTGCTTTGCAGAAAAAAAATTATGATTACATTTTAGACAATACATTTATTTTTATCTTTGAATTTTCTATAAAATCTTAGTAACTTCATGTTAACAAAAAAATTAAAAAAAGTTATACCTGATTAATAACTTTCCACTTAGTTGAAGTTTCATAATCTAATTTCTTCAGTTCATCAGGTCTTTCATCAATAATACCAGCTATTTGTGGTGCATCTTCACCTTCATTTAAAATATCTAATTCATCACCATCTAGTGGTCTCAGTTTGGAGAGATCTAAGTCATCATCTATTATTTTAAATCTGAAATTATTTACATTATTGTTATAAGACAACATAGTATATTGGGTTATTCTCAAAAACTACTCAATTTCAATCAATTTATCATCAATTTATCGTTTTTGTAGAATAATTGTTGTTTTTGTGGAAATTTCTACTAAATCAACAGGTTATGGTTTACAGTCATACTAAAGAGCAATTGGGAAAATTTAAAGTAAACGTTAAGTAGGAATAATGTAGTACCACAAAATGCATGATTTAATTAATAACCATTCATAAGTGCTTTAAAATATGTATTACGATAAAATTGAAATAATATTTACCCTTTTCCTTTCACAGCCTTTTTCTTTTTCTTCTTTTTTTCATTAGATGGACCACCGAGATATCTTTGCAAATACGCTTTTTGATCTATCGCTGTTGACATTTTTAAATTTTAATTTAATAATATAGGGAAATTTATTGGTATATTATTTTACAAAGTAAAATACTATAAGTAAATGGCTTGAACATGACATGAATGACAACCTGTCATTTTCAGTTATTTGACGTATTAGGAGGACAGACAAAGTAAATTATTCTAATAAATCGATCGAGTAGCTAAAGATAATTATCTACTTTAGTATTTTTTTTGTTTACCTAAGGTCGTAACTTATGTTTTACTTTAAAAACTTAATCATATTTGAATATTTTTTAAATTGTTATTTAATTAGTAATATAAATCGTGTTATCTTAGAAAGTAAGCTCTGAAGCGAATATATTATGCAGTAATAAAACCTTTCGTATTATTTGTACCATCTTTGTAAGTAAATATATTTGTTAATTTTATTTTAATACTTAAATTTTACTTTTGTTAAAGATATTATTTCCTTTATTTCATTATTTGTTTAAAAAGAGGAAAGTTATGAATGAAACAAAAAAATGGATCCAATAATTATGTTTAGTTTTGAATTTTTATTTTGCATTCAAATCCAGTCTCCAGAAGCCAGTTCAGTTTTGGTTGTCGGTTTCAAATAAAGATTAACATCATTGCCTCGTCAGTCTCTCTGTAAATATAATAAATTATATTAAATAATAAAATACTTATATCTAAATAATTATAATAAAATAAAATATATTTTTTTTTATTTTTAAGTACCAATTTGTCCTACTATAAGGACAAAATAGTATTGTCATAATTTTTCTTACTCATGTTAAGTTGAAAAATACTCGACTTCAATAAAAAGATTTTACTTTAAAATAGATATGATACTTCAAAATATCTCGATATATTTAAGGAGCATTAATTTAAAAATTATCAAGAGTTATCTTGCAAAAAAATTATTCAAGAGAATAACTTACTTTGTTGTTTGGGTACTAAAAAAATATAAAATCAATTTATTACGTTAATATAAAAATATTATATAAATAATAAAAATAACAATTATAATAAATAATATGAACATTAATAACTACATTTGAACATTGCTGATGCTTATTTAATTAAAAATAATATTATAGTTACGATATTATAGAAAAACTTATGACGAAATTATACATACGGTAGCGTCATATCCGTAGTAGTATCCTCCAGACTGTAGCAAAAAAAAAACAAAGAATTATTTATTTAAATTTTATTTGTAATACCTTTGCTAATTATCAATAATTTATCCTTAAAGAGAGACTCTTGTATGTTTATCTAACTTTTTCCCAAAATCCAAATGTAATTGTAAACAATAATATTTACAAGTCAAAAATTAATTTTAAAAAATCAGTTTTACGCCGTATCTGTATCCCGCACAGCAGGGACACATCGTTGCCCATTTTCCTCTGTTTTCTTTAAGTTTTGCAATTTGTAAAATTATCTGGATCTCCTCTAAGGATGGGCGTTCCACAAGGATCTATTCTGGTCTGGACGTATATAATAAACTTCCGCAGTGTATTCTAAGTTTTCCACTACTACAATTTAAAGAATTTAAAAAAAAATACTAACAATTACTTGTTAGTATTTTAAGCTTTACAGCTAATTACACTGTTCAAGAATATTTAGAGGATAAACATGTATGGAATTAATGGAATGAATGTGATGCAGGATAGCTGCCAGTTTATGTAATAATTGAATTATACCATTGACTTTGAAAAGAGCAACTGTTGAGTTGAGTGTTGGCAGAACATAACGCTGCTGTTTGCCTCGTCACCAGAGCGAAGAAATGAAAATATTCATTTATATAAATATTTAATTTCATCCAATGGGGATCAAACCTAGATTCAGTAGCGTTTACTGTCACACAGTTGGGACCCTGCGCCACGACTGGTCTATTTAATTTATATAAAGTAAAATTTATTTTAATATAAAAATATACGAAAAATTACAGTATTGCATTTCCGAAAAGTAAAATAAATTCATAAAAGTTTTGTAACTTACCCTGTACTGTAATAGAAAAATGTAAAAATTGTTATATTTTCTTCTTTATATACCTACGTAAAGATCTAAATAAAAAAACTAAACTGTATTTTTGCTTTTTATGTCCTATGTTTTTATTAAATATTTTTTATTGATTTACCTTGTTGCCGTATGCGTACTGCTAAAGAATAATCAAAAATATTAAATTTATTATTTAATTTCATGAGAATTATTTTGTTGCTTTTTTAATATACAGCTAATTGGAATTTATTTATCCTGTTGAATAATCGGAGTTTTACTTTAGAATTCTCTTGTATGTATATAAATACTATTTTAAGAATTATTTAAGTTACGGGTATACACTATAAAAAGAATCTAAAAACTTACCGGACGGGAGTACTAAAATTAAATAAGAAAACATAAATTAATTAAAAAAGCATCTTTTATTTATATGATATTTTTATATATACGTTTCTCTCACTGTGAAAGAAAGCAGAGAATGCCATGTAAAAAAAAATCGCTCTGTTCATCATTATATGTCCACTTTAGGCATACTTGATGGTGGAACCCGTGGCTTTCACTTTACTATTTCGGAGAAATATTCATACTCTATGAAAGTTCGTCAATCAGTTGAAATAAATAAAATAAACCTTATTTATTATTTTACATTATGTAAAGGGAAGAAAATAATTTTGTAAAACCAGTACAATAAAAAACATATTTACTTTTACTCCAGCATAGTAAGATTTGCTTCCGTAGTATGGCGAGCTGCTTTCATAATATTTTCCGTAATACGGTGAACCACTCCCATAATATTGTGAACTGCTTCCGTAATATTGTCCGTTATCACCGTAGTAATATGAACCACCATAGTAAGGTGAACCACCATAGTAGGGCCCACCATAATAATATGGATCATAGTAATTGTAATACGGCTGTAAAAAATAATAAAAAAGTTTTTTTTAAAGATTATGTAATTTTGTATGTAAAGATGCACTAAGTATCAAAGAAATAATTAATTACCGAGTCATGATAGCCGTAGTTGTAGGAAGGAGGGTACTGTAAAAAATTATAAAATAAAAAAAAAAAAATGTTTTTCTGTAGTAAAAAATGAACGCCACAAGTGCTATAGAATGTTGTAGTTATTAATTATATAAATAGTTATAAATTATATGAGGTTAATCACAAGTCTTTTAGTGATCTATAAAGTCCTGAAGAATTTCCCTGTTTCGGTCCCGGCTTCGTCACCAGAACATTATTGTATTGACATTAGGTGTCATTTGGCGGTAAGCTATTTATTTACTGTCAATTTGCATGATGATACAATGAATACTTGTATTTAAGATTCAACTTTAAGATTTTTATTAAATATTATAAGTTAAAAATAAAAAAAAATGTAATACTTATATTTAAGATTAGTTCAAAATGTCATCAAAATAATAATTAATTTAAATATTATCATAAAAAATACAAGAATTGATGAAGATTATTAATCATTATTATTTTTACTTACGTATTGCAATTGGAGGTTCTGTAAATAACAAAAAAGTGTAGTTCACTGTCTAATAAAAAATAAAAAATATTAATTTATATATTTTTAAATAAAAACAATTAACTTACGCCCAAGTTGTACCCTACGGGCGGAGAGTATCCTGGATACTAAAATAAAGAAAAAATAATAATTAAAGTAGTACTAGTGTTGAGACACTCCGTTCCCCACTTTCCGCCGAGTTTTAAAGGCATTGGGTGTTAAGTGGCGGAACTCAACGCCGCGCTTTGTTCCGACACCAGAGCGAAGAAATGAAAATATAAATGTAAATAAATATTTCATTTCCTGGAGTGGGGATTGAATCCACAATGAATCGATTTTACAGTCACTCTTTGTGCCCCTGCGCAACGACTGGCCTCAATTTTGTATATTAATTTGTTATGACAGTTTTAAATCTTAAATTTTGTCAATTGAATTATAATGATTACATCCATCAGTCTATCTCTATCTCTGGTAAAGTAGATATTGAAGGAGAAAGAGATCAAATCTGTAAACATATTATTTAATTAGTTTGCAATATTTAGCATATTAAGAATATTTGTTTAAGGTCTTAAGTTTGTTACTTATCAAAAAAAAGAAATATAAAATATATTTATTACCTGCTGAGCCTACAAAACAGTAAAAATATAATTTATTAACAAGGTAAACCTATGTTTTTTTTAATTAAAGTTCCAAACGATTTCGCTAGTATGAAGCTAAAAAATAAATATATTAAGTTAAATTTGTATAAATTCGGATAAAAAAATAAGCATATTTCATACATGTTTACTTACATTACTTTTCTGAAAGGATAACAATAAAAGTAACTCCTATTAATATTTTTTTGGGAAAATATTGAGAAAATATCGTTTTAAAAATATGAACATGATTTTATTTATCTATGTAAACTTTTCAGAAAAGCCCTTTTTTCTTTTATAAATAGTAATGGGTTAATTTTTTCTCATTTTTAATATTTTCTTTCGCATAGGAAATATAACGAAATATACTTCAACTTTGCGTCATTTATAAATATTTAAAACGTTATTTGTTTCATTAAGCCTATATACTATTCATTTTGGCATGAGACAAAATGTAAGCAAATAAAAGTTCTTTCTAAAACCTTTATTAACTTTTTAATTTCTATTTAATTCGGTCCAGGATTAACCATGTTTTAAAATATAAAAAAAAATCAACATAACAAATACAAAATAATCAGAAAACATCTTTACATTTAACAGACAAGAACCCTAATAAAAACAGAAAAAGTAAGAATGGAATCATAACAGTACTTTCTTATCAACAGATTGACCGATAGTAAAAACGACAGATATAATGTGACAAAATGTCAAATTTTAATTTAAAATGTCCGCAGTACCTGTGCTCTATAATTTATTATTGTAGTTTATTTTTATAGCATCAAAATACGTCTCAAGTTTGAGAACAAGTTGGTTTTTGAGTTTTTTTACATGTCAAGTATTAAAAAATTATTATTAAAAATTAAGAAAATAATTTATAGTATTTATAATACTGTAAAAAGGGTTTAGATTTGAAATTTGATTTTAATAATAGAAATCATTTTATTATAGATGAAATTAATAAATTTTAATCATAACTATTATTAACTAATAAGTTCTACAGACATCGTTCAATAACAATATTTACTTGAATCCATAGATTCCATTTTTTTAATTAATCTTAAGTCTCATAATTTTTTTTTAGGATTTAAAACTTTTTTAGGGTTTCGTATCTTTTAAGGAAAAAGGAACCCTTATAAGATCACTTCTGTGATCTTCTGATCTCCTTAAAAAAAGATATGGCCCTTTATATTGCAAAAAACGCGTATTTCGACACTATAAAGGGAATCAAAATTATATTATTCAAAATTATACAATTTCTGTTAACCTAGAATTATAAAATTTGGCACCTAGCATCTACAAGCAGTACTTATTCAGGAAAAATAACATTTGTGGTTAAATTATTAAAAAAATAATAGCCCTAAAGGGGTGGTTAAATTTCATATTAAACCCGCTACAAGTGAGGTATCAGATGAGAGGGCTCTGGCTAAGCTAGGCTTCAATTTCAGATAAAGATTCAGACTTCTAATTTTTGTATGGGACCCTTGGTGGGACAGCCCGACTTGCGCTTGTCCGGTTTTATTTTATTTTTTATCTTTTATCTCATGCCTACGTGAATAAGGTATAGATTATTATTTTTATGTACATATGTGTCACTACACTTATGTACAGCAGTACAGCCCGTTGTGATGCAGTGATACAGCGTGTAAACGATTATGGGTTCGATTTTAATACGGGCACGGTGTTAAATTCCGCAAAACGATATCTTAATTATTTTGAGAAAAGTGGACACTCTATAAAGAAATAAAAATAAAATCAGCTTCACGCTAAATCTCCTACACAGTAGGGTAGGTAGAGGAAACCTAGTGTTACATTCCATTCCTCACTTTAAGTCTAAATGTGGTGGAACAAAAATATACATTTAAAATGTAATAGTAAGAAAAAGAAATAAAAATATAAAGAAATTATTATTACATTTTTATTACTCACCCCAAATACGGCGCAGGTAATTGCCAAAAAAAGGCTACAGACGACGAGGAACTTCATAGTTTATTTGAATTCTTCGTACCAACTAAGGCACTACGGCCGTATTCCTTTGCTTATAAATGAAAAAGTTCAGGTGTGAATTTTTTTCCAAGATGGCCGCCGTCAATTAAGAGGTGTGAAATAGAATATGATTGGAGCATATTTATTAATTTCTTATTAATGTAAAATTTTAACTTTTAATAGATTTTGTTTCCGTGAAAAATCAATTTTTCTCTTTTGAAATTATTTTGGGATTTTTGTTACTAAGCGATTTTTTTTTGGTTTTGTGCTAGAATATTTAAAAAGTGTTAAAAGATGATCTAACATTGCAATTTGCAGGTACCAGTTTTTGAGTTATAACTGTAATTTTATATTAATTGGTATCTACCGTCAGAAAAAATTACAATGCAAATGGTATTTTGATGAGGGCACAAAATGTGACTGTAAATGCGACTGGTTGTGGGATCGATCCTCACGCTACGAAATAAAATATTTACTCACATTTAGATTTTTAGCTCTTTTGCTCCGGTATCGAGGTAAAGTGAAGCGTAGAGGTACGCAATGCCTCCAGAATCCGGCGGAATGGAGTGTAAGACACACAACTGCTGTGTGCGGGGTACAGCGTGAAGCTGATTTAATAATTAATTCCCTCGAGTGGAGACTTAATACACAACCGTCGTATTACAGTCATACCATAGTGCCCCTGCGCCACTACGACGTCAAATTAAGTTAAATAAGTGGAAAAAGGTCATCCAAATACCTGTAATAATATCCCTTATAATTTATTATTTTTTAGAAAATTATTTATCTTGTATTCGAAGTCGTTTAGATTATGAAAGTTTTTTAATAGATGACAGTAGTGAAACATATTTAAAAAATTGGACTTAATACAATATAAAGCGTTAAGAAAAGCGAAAAACATGTTATAGAATCTGATACAACCTCTCCAATTTAGAAGGTTCTATCTAGGAGATAAGTTTTGGTTAAATCTAAGTCATTTAAATTTTGTAATACTATTTAGATTTTAGACAATTTTATTGGAAGTGATGTGTTATATAGATGAAAAAAAACGTAAACCATTATTACTAAAAATTCATGAGCGATTTAGATATCTTAAGTAAATCAGAGTAACAAAATGAATTTATTTTCTTCTGATATTTGGAAAATAACTGACGATAGAAAATGTGATTAAATTAAATATTGATAATTTCAATAAACCTAAAACAATTTACGATATTGATTACTTGGTTGATCTCTGCCAATGGGATGTGTAAGATCTTTACAAATGGGTCTACAGAGGACAATACATCAGGGACAGCATTTTAAGATGACCAAAATTCGGAATTTATTAAATTTAAAATCAGTAAAAATATTTCCATCACGCATACGGAATTAATAGCCATTTGCGAAATACTTTCGTATATTTCGTCAGTAAATCATACCAAATTTGTCATATTTTATGACTCAAAGATTTCTCTTCATAACATAGCTCAATCCCTTTCATTTGATACCCATATTGAGTTGGTTGAACAAAAATATGAACCTAATCCGCCATTTTGTACTAGATTTGAGGTTTTTTAAATGTTATATTGAATTAACAACGAAACTTAAATTATATGAATACATTACCACAGGTAATAAAGATGCTAAATTTTAGCTCAATTGGAGAATGGGAAGTGAGTGAAATTTAGCTTGCAAGATTAGATTACAAACAATCAAATATCAGGGCAAGTGAAACTAAATAAGAGTTTAAGCTTGTAAAAGAGATATTTTAGAATATACCAACTTTTTAAAATACGCCGCCCGCGCCCATTGACGGCCCTTTGCGGGTAGAGATATCCTTCATAATCTCAGAAATAAATAAAAAACGTGAACAGAAAAACGAGCACGGAACAATAATTTGGAGAGTTAACGTCGTTGAAATTAAATAGGTGTTCGGACCAGAACAATTTAAAACTCTAAATTTTAAATGTTCCAATTAGTGGAACGACTTAAGAAGAGAGATGGCGATGGATGATGCACAAACTGAACAGTAGGAACAAAATTGTTGTGAAACGAAGAAAGAAACTTGAAATGATTCATTTTTGATCCGGTACAGTAAAGTCTGTCTAGTCGGAACTGTTCCAGAACAGTAGTCTAGCGTAATGCGTTCCGGAACCATGTTCCGACCGGAACCTAATATCATTACTTCATTAGTACAGAATGTAATAAAAAAGTATTTCAACAAATGATTAAGGTTTGAGTATAACTACAGACAATTTTATACTTAAGTAAATATTTTGTTTAGCAAAGGTAACGTTATTAAGAAAATTCCCGTAAAAGAGAGTAGATATAAGTGAAAAAGACTATAAGAGCAAAGAAATTGTATCAATCGGGGGGCCAGGGCATTCCTCTGCCGCCAATTTGTCACGAGCGTCCATCAAAGCTCGTACAGTTTCTTCAGGGGCCCTACTCTTGCAACTCTCAGCCCGATGACGCTGTAAAGATCATCCCAGGTCAACAGCAATAAAGTCAATTCGAAAAAAAAATCAATCGGGGGCAGTCGCTTGTAGGCAACAGCCCTTATTGGAAGGAAACTCGTGTTTAGTATTGTTATTGGGTGACACATATCACTTATAGCAAATCTCTTTCGGAATTTGGTAGGTACACTTTTAATATGAAGGAAGGTTATACTTTAAATAAAACTATTGAATCCAATAATTAATTATATTTATTATTGAATTTCAATTTGAATTTCTTTGCACTCTAATCCAGTGTACAAAAGCCAGGTCAGTGTAGGTCGTCGGTTTCGAATAAAGATGTCTATTGGTCATCATCACGATCTCGTTTGCCTCTCTGAAAATATTAATAATGATTTTAGATAACTTGATATACTTAATAATTAAAAAAAAACAACTAAAGTAGCTTCACGTTTTATCCCTAGTCAGAGAGAACGGAGCGCCAAACGCTACGGTTACCTAATAATTACTAGAATTAAATTATAATATTTAAAAAAAACACTACTAATATATACTGAAATATTTTTATTCTTGACAAGTTAAAAAATAATTGACTCCAAAGTAAATAGAAAGCTTTTACTTTTGAATGGATTGGATTAATAATAACAGTTGGAATTGATACTTTAACGCCCAATATTAATAACCTCTCTCATATATATATTAAAAAACCAGGGCATTCAAAATAGGAAATATAGTAAACAATCCTTCTTTAAACGCCAAACATAAAAAAAATATTTTATGAAACTCGTAAAAAACGTCTCCACTGCAGGCATAAGGAACCTAATGATAAGATAATGCGTTCTTATAATAAAATTATATATTTACATTTTCTCCACCATAGTAAGCTTTGCTTTCGGAGTAAGGTGAACTGCCTCCGTAATATTTTCCGTAATATGGTGAACCACTTCCGTAATATTTGCCGCTACTTCCGTAATATGGTGAACCACTTCCGTAATATTTGGTGCTGCTTCCGTAATATGGTGAACCACTTTCGTAATATTGTCCGCTACTTCCGTAATATGGTGAACCACTTTCGTAATATTGTCCGCTACTTCCGTAATATGGTGAAACGCTTATGTAATATTGTCCGCTACCTCCGTAATATGGTGAACCGCTTCCGTAATAGAGTCCGCTACTTCCGTAATATTGTCCGTTATCACTGTAGTAAGATGAGCCACCATAGTAAGGTGAACCACCATAGTAAGACCCACCATAATAATATGGATTATAGTAGTTGTCGTAATTGTACGGCTGCAATAAATTAAGAAAATATATTTTTAAAGAGTTTGTAATTCTTTAATTGATTGACTGTCAAGTATTAAAAGAAAAATTACCAATGGGTTGTAGTTGTAGGGAGCGTACTGTGAAATATGAAATAAAAATATAAAAAAAATTAAATGTATATTTAGGATAAAACAATGTCATCAAAACAACAATTAATTTAAATATTATTGTAAAAAAATACAATAATTGATAAAGATAATGGTAATTCTAACTAGTATAACTTACGTATCTGAAATTAATGCTCTGTGAAAATTGAAAAAAAAATGTTAGATATATCACTAATAAAAAAAACTAAAAGTATTCATTTATTCATCACTTACGCCAAAGTCGATTCCTACGGGCCAATAGTTTCCTGGAGACTAAGAGAAATATTTTTAAATTAAACATTTTTTTATAATATATAACTTTGGTTAGTGATTTATTGTAAAGTGTTGTTTATTGAATTTTAATGATCACCCTTAGTTAGAACAATTATTATTCAATTGAGGGCACGGGGCGTCTCTGAGGCGTACAAGCGTGCTGCTTTGCGCGACAGGTTGTGGGTTCGATTCCCATTCGAGAAAGTGAAATATTTATTTACATTTATTTTTTCATTTCTTCGCTCTGGTGTCGAGGCAAAGCGCGGCGTTAAGTTCCGCCACTTAACACGCAATGGCTCCAGAATTCGGTGGAAAATGGGGAACGGAGTGTCTTAACAATAGGCTACCGTCTGCCTACCCTGCTGTGTGCGGGAACTAGCGTGAAGCTGATTCTACATACTCCAAATACAAATGCACCTTATATAAAGATTTTGATGCCGTCTTATTATTCACTCCTCTTTACAATTTAAAAATTGTCAAAGAGTTGGTTGGTTCAATAGAATTGGTACAATTTTAGTAGGAATTTGCACAAACTTCGTATGAAAAAAAATGTTACTAGTTAAAAAAAAGATAAAAAAAGAAAAAATATATTACCCGCTGAGCCTAAAAAATAATAAAAATATAATTTATTAAGAAGTGAAACATATATAAAAAATAAATTTATATATTAAAGTTTTTCTTTCTCTACAAATGGCTTCGCTAGAGAAAAGTTGACAGTTAAACCAATAGTAACAGAGTAAAATTTGAAAATAGTATAAAGTATGCACCAAGCTTTTTTACTTACATGATGTTTCTGTAAGGATATCAATAAAATGAGTTATTAATTCACTTATCATTATCTTATAAATAAGTATTAAAAATAACGCTTTAAAATATAAAACCAGAGAGCCCAAGATACTATAGACTTTGATATAAAAAAAAACCCGGTTAAGTCGGACTCAGCACGCACACCGAGGCTTCTGTACCTATTTCAATTGCAGGTAGGGAAGTATAACTTATAAAAGTTTACCAATTTAAGTTTTCGGGTATGTGCACTTATTTTGTATGAAATAAAATACAGCATCGGTGCATAAATGCTCGTATCTTTTGATTGCGTCGACTTAGAAGCTTATTATTTTCTGATCTTCAAGGAATGATAGACCTAAATATTCAGTATTGATTCCAGCTTAAAATCTCAACGCAATTTCGAAACAAATAGCCTCGATATACGGACGGGCAACAAAGTGATCGTATAAGGGTTCATTTTTTTTCTTTCGTGTTACGGAACCCTAAAAATAATGAAAATTTGTGTGCATTTCTAATATTTTGCTGGGTAAATATTTAAAAAGTTACTTGTCTAACTCGAATATTTTTTATACTCTGCATATAGCAGGGTTGACAAAGGGAACCTAGTGTTAGTGCGATCCCCATTTTCCGTCGAATTTTCGATGGCATGTTCAACATAACAGAACGCGGCGTTTTGTCCTGTTACAAGAATGAGTAAATAATATTCAAATAATTAATTCCCTTGAATGGTGATCGAACCAATAACCGTCGCGCTTACAGTCACACACTTTGCCACGACGGCCTCAGCCTTCAGTATATTTTTTTAAATATTTGTTCTGTATACAAGTACTATAATTAGGTTTTTGTTACTCACCGTAAACGCAACGGAGGCAATTGCCAAGAAAAGGCAAGAGACGACGAGGAACTTCATTGTTTATTTGAATTCTTCGTACCAACTACGGCTTTACGGCCGTATTCCTTTGCTTATAAACGAAAAATTTTCAAGTGTGAAAAATATTCTTAAATGGGCAAAATCAATTAATTATTAAATGGTGTGTTAGAAGTTTATTTATTAATTTCTCACTTATGTAAAATTTAAAGTTTTAATCGATTTTGTTACTGTGCAAAATCAATTGTTCTGTATGGATTTTTTTTAAAGATTTTAGTTACTAAGTGCAATTTTTGGGTGAAAGAAAGGTGATTTGTTATTTGTAGGTTCGATCGCACGAGAAGGAATTAAATATTTAATATTTTTGAAATATTTACTCATATATGAAATATTTATTATTTTTCTTTCTCTGGTGAGTTGGTAACGAGAAATGAAAATATAATATAATATTAACTAATATTGTGATTTAATAGCACAAAAAGTACAAACGCAGCTTACATATTTTAGACAAGGTTATATAATTTTCTTTGCCAAATTTCATCTAAAATGCTTACTATCTAAGTAACTAACTAGTTCATCTTCATCTGTTTTTGTGTTGCTTAATCACGGAAAGCGGATGGATTGGTTTTTGCTTATTGCAGACTGAAATATTCATTTAGTTTATATTGGTATATAATACTAGTGGGCGCGCGCGGCTTCGTCCGCTTAATTGCACCCTTAGGGGTCAATTCTAAAAAAACCACGAAACACGTATTCAATAAAATATTTTTAACAGTCTGAATATATTTTTTTGTAAAAATCGGTGGTGATTTAAAGATTTTTCCATATAAACTTTCAACCCCCTATTTGAACTTTTAGGGGGTGAATTCTACAAAACCATGTAACACGTGTTCAATAAAATATTTTTAAGAGTCTGAATTGCAAATTTTATAAAAATTGGTGCCCATTAAAAAATTTTTCCATACAAACTTTCAACCCCTATTTCATCCCTTTAGCGTTAAAATTTTTGAAATTCCCTTCTGGATGTCCAGAATATGAAAATAAACATCTGCCCAAATTTCACGTTTCTACCATCAGCGGTTACGGCTTCTCTCTTACCTCAGTCAGTCAGCACAAGTCCTTTTATATATATAGATTATATTTTCTTTAAATAATACTAGCGACCTGCTCCCGTTTCGCCTGCTTAAGATTTGTAATGTGAAAATTATTAAAATCTTAGGTTGCATTTTCGTAGTTCTCTTAAGGATAGGCAATTGTTTTGAAAAAAAAAGTATACTTATAATAAAATCATAACTGATCGGTTTCTGTACATAGAGAATATATAAAAAAAATGTTATTGGTGGCATGTAACAATCTTATAGTAGAACTTATTAAGAAAATTATTATTCGAACGTAGCGGAATTTGAACCCGCGCCTCTTTGGAAACCGTCCACGCGCTCTGACCAACTAAGCCATACGTTCTCATCGAGTTACGTCGAAATTTTTATAAGATTGTTACAACTTACTTATGTTGCGAGCATCTCTGTAGGTAATCTGTGTACAAATTTCCGCTACCCAAAGAATTATATTATCATTTGGCAAGAGATAAAAATGTATTTTACATTTTTTTTAAATATTTAAAAAAAAAATTACAGTGTTATTGTGGAATAACACTGTAATTTTTTTTTAAAGTAAGTAAGTAAGTATTTTTTCGTCCTAAGTGTGGACTTAGGACGAAAAAATACTTATTAAGAAAAAGTATAAATTTATATTTGAACATAAATATTCAATATAAAAGTATTTGATTTCCGCGGTTTGCCTCGACACCAGAGCGAAGAAATGAAAATATAAATGTAAATACATATTTCTTTTCCTCGAGTGGGGATCGAACCCACAACCAGTCGATTTTACAGTCACACTTTGTGCCCCCGGCCTCAAATTGATTTGATTTATTTTACGAATTGCAGAGTAGGCAGAGGAACCTAGCGATAAGACACTCTGGTAAACTCAAAAACGGAGTTTACCAGAGTGTCTTATCGCTAGGTTCCTCTGCCTACTCTGCTACGTCTAATGTTTGAGACATTGCGCGTTGAATGACGGAAATCAACAACGCGCTTTGTCGACTAGAGCGAGAAAATGAAAATAATAATCAATACCTCGAGTATTGAACCCACAACTGTCGCGACTGAAAAAACTTAGATACAAAGACTGAGTAAAGAAAATGAGTGACGCAACTCTAAGAAGTTCTTTGTCGTGTCACCAGTGTGAAATAAAAATAATTAAACCGAGTCGGAATCGAACCCACAACCTTTGCGTTTACAGTCCAACGATCTGTCACATTCTATGTGTTGCTCAAACCTAGAACTATTCTGTGAGCATTTAAATAATTCACCACTAAACTACGCTGGCGTCTACTATAAGTCAGTTATTTTAAAAATGGCTGCAATTATTGAAGTTTGCGAGATAAATCGAATTCCGGTACATTTTTTTTTATATTTTTTGTCGATGCGCGCTGAAACTTTACGCTACTAATTTCATGCTCAAGCTGTTATCTTATCAAGCACATAATTTAATTTCCTTAGAGCAGCTCACTCAATATTGATCGATATTGGCTGTCTGTAAAAATGAAGGAAATTGACGTTAATTTTTAATTCTATAATCGTTTTATTGATAAAAATGTTATTTCTCGTATTGTATTATAAACAGAGAAATAGTTAGAAAATTAATTTTCCTAATTTATACTTTTTTTTATTAGCTTCACGCTGTATCCCGCACACAGCGGGGTAGGCAGAGGGAACCTAGTGTTACGACACTCCGTTCCCCACTTTTTGCCGAATTCTAGAGGAATTGCGTGTTGAGTGGCAGAACTCAACGCCGCGCTTTTTCCTCGATGATTTATATGTATGTACCTATACATTTTATTCAGGATCATGCTCTATAGCCGCATATATAGCAGTAAGGTAGGCATAGGAACCTGGGAACTTAAAGTTAAGAAACTCCATTCTCCATTAACACTTGATTTCCCTACTTTGCGCCGGATTCTTGATACGGTGTGTGTTGAGTAACGGAACTCAACTCGCTTTGCCTCGGTTAAGTGGGAGAAGAAAATATAAGCATATTATTCAAGTAGGAATTGAACCTACAACCGTTGTCTATAGAGTCGCACGCTCGTGCTCCTGCGCCACGGCCGCCTTATCCTTTATTTGCCAAATCTCCGTTCTCAGCTTTATGTCGGAATTTGAAAAATTACGTGTTGAGTGGCGCAATCCAAGGTCGCAGTCTATCTTAACATGGTTAGGAAATTGAGAAAATATTTTCCCAAATGGATATTAAACCTACAACCATTTAATAAACAGTTTGATCCTGTTCCACGATACGATGATTACACCACTAGGGTATCTCGCTATTGTTTATTGTATTGCATATTATTTTATTTCTATGAATCTTTGCAAATATATTATAATAGGTATGTAGGATCCATTTTAACAAACATTGTATGAACGAAGTAGTGTGAAATTTGGCATACTTAAACTAATATGCTAAAGGAACGCAGAAAGTCAATATATTAAAAAAAATGCGTTAGAAATACTTAAAATAAAAAAATACATATCTATCTCTTCCAGTTATAAATATTCCCTGTTTAATTTAGTACGAAATGTTGGTTAATAACAGCTAGGTTTAATATGATAATTTTAACTTAATAATAGTACACGGTGTAACGAATTCAAATACAGCGTCCAATTAATAATCTTGCAATACTTTAACGTGATTAAAATCCTATTACGTATTCTTTCCAGGTTCAGAATTCAGATGAGGGTGGATTATTAAAAGGGTGCAATTAGATGACTCTACAAAAACACCGAAAATTTGGTGATAGAAATTAGGGAACCCCCTCAACTTTGTAGGTAAAAACAATTGCGAATTAAATTTGAAGACAGGGTTATGTTAGAATAAGAGGGTTATATTTATTTATTTCGGTTTTCCTATAAAAAGAAAGTATTCTTTATGATTGAAAAACACAAGAAACAATGAATTCACAGAATGCGATTGGAGTGTATTGTGTTTAATCCAAAGCCTGTGATTGACCTTAAAACTTTGTTATTAATACTTTATTACTATGGCAATCAAAAAATCCAAAAGGTTAGTTTTTTTTATTGATCTATTATTTATATAATATAATTTCTTCTGGATCTCCTCTCAGGACGCATCTATTTGGGTCCCATTTTATTTCTGCTTTATATTAACTATCTACCTTTTAATGTAAATAATTTATGTGATATTTTACTGTTTGCAGATGATACTCCTTAATATTTAAGATTGATAGAAACAAAGTAAATTAAGACGAAGTGAATAATGTATTGTCGCATATTCTTCGTTGGTTTGACGTTATTAACCTTATGTTAAATGCAAGAAAAAACTAAATGTATTGAATACGCACTACCTTATGTATATAAACAAAACTTTATTCCTATAATTAAAGATAAAAATCAATAATATTTTTAGATTTATGTATAGATTTATGTATGAGTTTCTCTCTTCTCAGCAGAACTGCCTTTCTGCCGGTGGTACGAGTAGTTTTGGATTCATTTGACGAATCAAAAATGCTTATAGAAGTTTATTTGAATATTTTGAAATTGAATTTCATTATAGAAGGAGGTCGTCGGTCGCGCGCCGGCACTGTGTCTGGCGCGACGGCTGTGTGGTTCGAGATCCACTCAGGGGATTGAATTATTTATTTATATTTCCTATGTTCTGGTTATTTTTATTTTGTCTGGTTGCTCTCAGGGTAGTAAGGCAAAGCGTGGCGTTGAGTCAATTAACAAGCAAATGTATCGATATTTGGATAGTATACAGTGTGAATCTATGGTTAAAAGTGTGTGAGACCGTCTAGGCGCATTGGCACAAACATTTGACTGAAAAGGCGACAGTATTGGCATCGATTTCCACTCGGAGGAATGATATTAGATTAGGAAGGAGGAATGATATTTTCTCCGCCTGCCCTATGAAATATGACAAATACAATAATGCGATAAAACAAATGAATTAATATAAAAAACTATTTCAATAATGATATCATGTTCTCATCTATTATATTCCGTCACGGCTTAGTGGTCAATTATATCATTGTTTGGTTGTATACGCGATGAGTGTGGGTATGAATCTCGCTCAGAGAGTGTGAGAGAGAGAGAGAGAGAGTACAATTTATATATTAACTTTCTCATTCTGGCAATACATCTTTGGACTCCTCTGAAAGCAAGTGCAGAACAAAGTGTCTCAATACTAAATTTTCATAGCCTGCTTTGTAAACGATGAAAATGCAAAACATTAAAATATACTTACTTACGTAGTATATGGTCGAATTGTGGTAAACAAACATACATTACCAACATATAGGTACTTTATATATATATGTATGTAGGACGTAGAGGTGACAATAAAATAAAAATTACGACAAGCACACCGCTTTACAAATACTGGTGTTTCCGTTTGAAATATTTTGACGTCCTTTTTATTCCGAAAAAAGGGTGAATTTGTAAGAGACGATAATTTCTTTGTTTTTGTTCAAACATTTCTGGTTGGTAATGACATTATTTGTTGTTTTGTATATTACAAATGATGATATTAAAATTTAGATTTTTAATTGTTCATATTTCTAACCAAAGAGACCAGTATTGGTACAGGGGCACAAAATGTGACTGTAGAAGTCGACTGGTTGTGGGTGCGATCCCCACTCGAGGAAATGAAATATTTATTTACATTTTAATTTCTTCGCTCTGGTGTCAAAAAAAAGCGTGCGTCAAGCAAAAGCGTGGCGTTGAGCTCCGCCACTCTTAATTATTACAAGATGTCAATCGTAAAATATAGTTAGCTTCACGCTGTATCTCGCACACCGCAGGGTAGGCAGAGGGAACTTAGTGTCAAGAAACTGCGTCCCCACTTTCTGCCGAATTCTGGAGGCATTGCGTGTTGAGTGGCAGAACTCAACGCCGCGCTTGATCTCGACATCAGAAAATATAGTAACTATATATAATTAAAAAAAATTAAAAAAATAATCGTTTGAGTGCATAATGAACCCACAACCATCATGTTAAAAGTATATATAACCATATCATATTACAATATATAAACATAAATCAGGTCTATGTAACTATGCAACAAGAGTCTATTGTAACTAGTCCACAGTTCACAAGAAAAAAAATAAATAAAAAAATAGACAATCTACAGTTTAAATTTGACACAAATCAACACATAAAAAAATCATAAAAAAACCCCGCTATGTGCGGGATACAATAATCATCAATACAATAAAATATATGAACTTTGAACCTTATACAATACGAAATAAAGTATATAATATAATAACAGTTAACAAATAGAGACATTCACTCGTACGTACAAGTGTAAATAGTACAATTCACGTTGATGGTAATTCATAGGTCGCTTCGAACGATGGCGCGTTGCTACGATACCGTTGCTACGCGACGGTACAGAGTAGATTGAGAGCTTTATTTTTTTTTTATTTTATAGTTTTTTTTAATATTGTTTTCATAAAAGGCAAGTCGTAGCGTAGGAGCGCAAAGTGTGACTGTAATATCGGCTGGTTGTGGGTTCGATCCCCACTCGAGGAAATGAAATATTTATTTACATTTATGTTTTAATTTTTTCGCTCTGGTGTAGAGGCAAAACGCGGCGTTGAGTTTCGTCACTCAACACGCAATGCCTCTAGAACTCGGCGGAAAGTGGGAAACAGAATGTCTTAACACTAGATTCGCTCTACCTACCCTGCTGTGTGAGGGATACAGCGTGAAGTTAATTTTTTTTATAAAATAACTATCATTTACCTGCGGCTTCGTCTCCGTAAGATAAATGAGGGTAACTATGAGTGTGTGTTACACATGACACATTCAAGGGCTCAAGTTAACTCTGCCTCCATGTATAGTGCATGGAAACTATTAACATAATATAATAATAATAGACTATCGTAAGTCGATAATATTAATATTGAGTTATTTGAAAGTGGAAAACGAAGTGATAATATCTCTCTGCACAGTTTTTTTGCTTTACGCTGTATCCCGTATAGGTGTCCCGTATAAGGTAGGCAGAGCAAACTAAAGACACTAAGTTTCTTATTTTCCATCCAAATTTTCAAGATATTGAGTGTCATGTGGCGAAACTCAATAAAAAATACCAGAGCAAGGAAATGAAAATAATCATTTCCCCCAAAAACGAATCGAACCCACAATCGTCGTGTTTACGGTCACACGCTGTACTGCTATGCCCAACGGCCTCTACATAAATATAATAATATCTCTGTACCGCATTACACTACATTCTCCATAGACACTACGTCGCCAAAGCGCGAGCTCTCGGTCCCGAGCGAGAAATCAATGGGATCTATTTGAAAAATTGGTTCCACTTTATTTTTGCATTGTTCATGTAAAAATAAATATTCAGCAGATTTTAAGATTTTTTTAGTTAGTTTGTTTATATTTATATGGTTTTATATACAAATGGTATTTATTGTACTTCAATTGAGGTACACCTGACTTGACAACATATATATTTTTATTATTATTATTATTTCTTACACTAGGTATATATATATAATCCGTACCTTTTGTTCATATACATTTATTTTCATACATACATACATACATAGCTTCACGCTTTATCCCTAGCGGAGTAGTCAGAGAGACCGGAGCGCCAAACGCTACGGTCTCTACATACCTCTTTTACCTCGTCCACGTCATCAACCTCTTCATACAAGCCCTTCAAAGGGTCCTCATGCTTTTAACGTGACCTTTCTCCTGTATCACTGATACCATTTACACTGATCTTGCATTCGTTTTTTCTTTATCTCTTTCAAATACCACAATCTTTGTAATTTTTAAATTTACTTTCACTATTCATAATTCTTTAGATATTTCTTAAACTAGTATTTTTTTCTCGTCTTAAGATACTTCTTTCTCATTCAGACAATACTATTCCCCAATTTCCACAGAACTCTAGAGTCAGTGCGTATAGAGCAAATCTCATCGCCCGTTTTTTGCCTCACGAAATGAAAATATTAAATATTCCCTATCATTTCCCTGAGTGGGAATCTAACTCACAACCGTCCCGTTCACAAAACGCCCGAGCCCCTACACTGCGATAGCCTTTAATAATAAAAAAAATCAAATAGAAAATTGAGGCCAGTCATGGCACAAGGTGTGACTGTAAAACCGACTGGTTGTGGGTTCGATCCCCACTCGAGGAGATAAAATATTTACTTAAATTTATATTTCCATTTCTTCGCTCTGGTGTCGAGGTTAAGCTCAAAACTCATTCGGCAGAAACGAGGAACGGAGTGTCTTAACACTAGGTCCCCTTTGCTTACCCTGCTGTGTGTGGGATACAGCGTGAAGCCTTTAATAATATTTTTTAATATTATTTATATATCTTTTACACTCTCGCTTTTCTTATCACACAAGCATATTAAAATAATGGCGAAACGTAACGCGTCGCTTTATTATAATTACTTTAAGACCCCAAGTGTGAGGTAGGAATTCATAATCATTTTGTATAAGATACGTTTACTGTGTATAAAAAAAATATTACATTGTCTTAGTATTATTCAACATTTTCTTATATTTTTTGTAAATTCAAGTTTATTATTTATGAAAGCTATGTTATACTAATTTTAGTACTTTATTGTATACGCGATGGTCGTACACAAACAGACAGATCCTATTCTTATTAATATTGAGGCCAGTCATGGATCAGGGGCACAAGCAAAACGCGACTGGTTGTGGGTTCGATCCTCACTCGAGAAAATGAACTTGTGCTGAGTGATCCCGGCCTAGAATAGGATCATCCTGGTACTGGTGGTATCGTAAGAGCCGACTAAAGTACGTGTGGTAGAGTCACGTCGCCAGCAATGGCAACATGCATGGGCAGACTCGACCGGATCATTACCACCCCTGTCATTTAAAACCGGCGTGAAGTAGTGGCTTTATGCCACTGCGTTTCGCATCAGGTAATGCCGGGCTCCGGCGCCCAACCCACCTTACAGGAGGCAACGCACCTGTAGCTCTGGTATTGCACGGATTCGTGGGCGGCGGTCACTTACCATCAGGTGACCCACACGCTCGTTTGCCTTGTCTTTTCCATAAAAAAAAATATATTTTCATTTCTTCGCCCTGATGAGTAGGCAAAACGCGGCGTTGAGTTTCGCCACAACACACAATGCCTCCAGAACTCGGCGGAAAGTAGAGAACGGAGTGTCTTAATACTAGGTTCCCTCTGCCTACCCTGCTGTGCGCGGGATACAGCTTGAAGCTGGTTTAATTTAATTTTGATTTAATTTATATATTCTACGTGGTCGAAGTAGCTGTGACTACTAGTTTGTAGTGTGGGTTACGCTGAACCGATAAACTTGCTTTTTAGTTTTTTTAAAGTTTATACTGTATCAGTGCATTGTAGGGTAGGCAGAGGGAACCTAGGAACCTGGTAAGACACTTCGGTCTCATTAAGCCACATCCTTTTCCAACTTTCCTCAGGCATTACATGTGGAGTGGCGGATCTGAACGCCGCGCTTTGCTTCGATATCAGAGAGAGGAAAAGAAACTATTAAATTTTAAATTTTTATAATAAAATATTTAAAAAATATAATACCTGTATATATTTTATTATTATAGACCTATATTGAAACACAACATGCTAACATTAAATGTTTGACTGAACTTTTACACAAGTTTATAAAGAAACTCGTCCTTTTAAAAGTTTAAAAGGTCGATCGATGTCAATATATAATAAATAATATCTACAGACTTTTACTTTTCATTCTCTTTATATTAATAAGGTTTGGAAATAGAGATTTCTTTGTTACGTGACTGTGTTAGAAAATTATAATATTATTTTAGATACACAATGTATCCCAAATATAGGAGGATAGGCAGAGTGAACCTTGTGTCAAGAAGCGTGTTAAGAGGCGAAACTCAACGCCGCGCTTTGTCTTGTCACTAGTACGAAATAAAAAATAGTACTTTCCCCCGAATGGGTATCGAAACCATAACAATCGCGTTTACACACAAACTACTGCGCTGCGGGCGGTTTCATAACTTTATTTAGCTTCACGCTGTATCCCGCGCTTATCTTTTTAAAAGTTAAGAGACTCCGTTCTCATTGAAACATTCTCGAGGCGAGTTTTCGAGGAATGGCTTCTTGTGTAGAGGAACACAGCGTTTTTGCTTGGCTACCAGAGTGAGGAAATAAAATAAATAAATATTGCATTCCTCCGAGTGGGAATCGAACCCACAATCTGTCATTTTAGTATATTAGATTCTGGCATTTGACAATGGATAACATCATTTAGATTATTATTCCCAAGAAAATATAAAGAAAAATAGCTTTATAATTTAACGAAAATTAGCTATTATTTTTTGCATCTTTGTTTCCTTATAACTGACAAAGTAACCACCACTAAAAGTCCATATTCCCTGATACTTACCAGTGTTGGATGTATGGGCATAGAAGGTCTGGCTACTATTGGCTCTTAGATGATAATATATTAGGCGATATTTTTGTTTTTAGCCGTAATTTTATTTCAAAATTAACTTTATTAGGTAAATGAATTAATTATAGCTTATAAAATTATTAAAATTGACTTTATGTTAAAATCAAAATGAGGCTATTAGCAATTCAAATGGTGGATTTGTATTGTGTTTTTGGTACTTTCTTAATATATGAAAAGTATGGACAGTATGACGGGAGTCTTTCGAGAAATAAGTTTATTAAAAGTTTAACAGCTGCCCCAATCTTACAATATTTAGAATATTGTAAGATTTTTCAATAGTTGTTATAAAGACTTTGCAATTTTCTTTATTACAAATCTAGTTGAAGGCCATCGCGACGTCTTAGTCTAGAAAATTTTACGGAAAGTGGGAAACGAATTGTCTTAGGTTTAGGTTCCCGTCTTCCCTGTTACATGTGAAGTACGGCATGAATCTATAAAATATATACAGCTTCACGCTGTATCCCGCACACAGCAGGGTAGGCAGAGGGAACCTAGTAGTAAGACACTCCGTTCCTCACTTTCTGCCGAATTCTGGATTCATTGCGTGTTGAGTGGCAGAACTCAACGCCGCGTTTAACCTCGACACCAGAGCGAAGAAATGGAAATATAAATTTAAGTAAATATTTCATCTCCTCGAGTGGGGATCGAATCCACAACCAGTCGGTTTTACAGTCACACCTCGTGCTACTGCGCCACGACTGGCCACATCTATATCTATAAAATCTAATGACAAATTAAATAATTCTTCATTATTCCCTCCATTTGAATGAGAGACTCACTTTTAAGAGAAATTTATGTAAGCTATATTTTAGTAGATAAGATTAAATAAAGAGAAACAGAACACGATATTAAAAATAAGACCTCAAGTAAAAACGGAAAATCACATTTATTTTCTATTTTAAGAATTTCCTTCTATATTACGATTGTGATCTGAATTCAGTCATATGTATTTTTATAAATACGCAAGAAAGACATTCATAAAAAACTGAATTGTTTTGTTTTTATTTTATTAAAAAGTTACCGTTCGATAAAGTACGAGTGACGTAGCACTAGGCTCTAGGTTACTAGGTCTCTTAGCCGAGTCATGTAGAAGAAGCGTAATATATGTCGCGGGTTTGTATCTCACACGGAAAAATGGTTTTTTAACAAGACAAAGCACGGCGTTGAGTTCTGCCGCTAAACGTGGAATGTGTCGAAATTTTGACGGAAATTGGAGAATCTGTAATTTTAATTTTATCGTTAATAATTTGTAGAAATCTAATAATAAATATAAAAAAATATACTTTTAATTATAACACAGTATGGAGACATTAACATAGCGACATAATAATTTCATTTCAGTAGATGGTATAGTGACATGAGTATTGTAGGAATGTCGCAGTTAGAGTACGAATATAGCATTTTCCTTTTTTATTTTTATTCTACGCCATAATTTGAAATATTTTTTTTCTTTTTCTAGTAGAAAGAACGCTACCGATTCCACCTTTCAATAAGTTGAAAGTGTTTTGACTCTATCTTTGCAAGCACGAAAACATGAATATTTTAAGTATAAGCAATGAATATTTTAAGTAAGAAAACATGAATATTTTAAGTATAAGCACTCTCTCGTGTGTAATTTGATTTTACAACTATTGCGTTTAGTTATTCCCAAGTAGCTTCACGCTTTTCACCGCATATCAGACAGTTAAAGATCTCTTTTCTCTTTGCGTCCGAAAGATAAAATAAATCATCATGGCTAAGGGGATAAGTGTGCAACTGTACACGAGACGGGGAATTAAATGTTGAATATTTTAATTTCAACGTTCTGGTAAGGGTGCAAAGCGCGGCGTTGAGCTCCGCCACTTAGATAGATGCCGTAAGAATTTGACGAAAAGTATAGAACGATGGAGTATATTAACGTGGGATACAACGTGAAGCTCAAAGAATTATAATAATCATTTCCTTAAGTAGGGTTGGGTGAGAACCCATAACCAGCGTGTTTACTGTTATATGATGTGTCAATGAGATTAAAATTTACAATATTATATATTAGACAGTTTCTTACTTAGCCTCTGTAGCCATAAAAAAAATATATATTTGGATATTTATCAAAATATCCATTTTTAAATCAGACTGCAGCACACCTCTTAGCCTTATTGCGGCTTTAGTAATTTATTTTCGCATTTTAAAATGTTTTACGATGGCATTTCATGTCATTTGTACTTTTAATTAATGTTATTTATGTTTATTATAAAATAACATTTTAACATTTAACTTTTAATTGTATATTTTAAAACAGACTTTGTGACGTTTTAAAATTTATTTGTATGTATTGTCTGCATTTTCTATAAAAAATTTCGCACACGCTTAGAGATATAACGTTTTAGATCTTTGAGCTTCTCACTCTTCTCTCTCTTCTTCTTTTTCTTGATGGGTAGTCGCAAGGAACCTGGTATATAGTTACTCTGTTCCCTACTTCCAATAATTTTCGAAATATTGTGTGATTAGTGGCAGGACTCAGCGTCACGCTTTGTCTCGTAACAAGGCAAAGTAAAAATCGAGGATATGAAAATTTACTTACGCCTGCGAATAGGAGTCCAACCATAGCCATGGCGTTTATATAGCGTGAAGTTTTTTTTTTAAATTCACGCATTAACATTTATCCCGCACATAGCGTGGTAGGTAGAGGGATCCTAGAAACTTAATGATAAGATATTTAGTTCCCATTAAGACACTACTATTTTACAATTTTCACTGAACTCTGGTACTCAACACCGCATTTTGCCTCGACGTCTGAGCGAAGAAATGACAATATTCATTATTTTTTTTTTTGAGTAATAATCAAACCCACAACCTACCGCCTACTGTGCCACCGCTGGCCTCTTAAAACCTATTAATACAAAATAAGTATTCACTTATCTTTCGAAAACTATCCCTGTCATCGATCTTGTGATTCATTTATCATGACTAAGAGCTATTAGAAAAGCTGGTGAGTCAAGCTTTGTATAATGTCTTTTAATGAACGATTAGCTTTATTTTTGTCATAAAAACTATGACTGTATCCTAATATTTTCAATAGATTTTGTATAATAATTTTTTTTAGCTTCTCGCTGTATCCCGTAGGCGGAGGGAACCTAGTGCTGAGAGACTTCGTTCCCATTAAATAGATTTGACACTTTGTGATGAGTGGCGTAACTGCATGCCGCGCTTTCGTCACCGGAGTGAAAATTTAAAATATGAAATATTTTATTTCCTCGAACGAGAATCGAACCCACAATCAGTTGTGATTACAATAATACGCTTGTGTCCATGCGCCACGACTGACCTCTTAAAAATATTATATTATTCATAATATATTAAATATTATTTATTACCTAACCTAAAGAAGCCTATTTTCATACACAACAATATTTTTATTGCTTTATAAAGCTAATGTTTGATTGGTTGACTGCGCCAATCTCAGGAGCTACTAGAATTGAAAATAAAAAATCTATATAAAACCAAAAGTCTGGTTTACTTTACAAAAATATTATATAGTGGCAAGTCGTGGCACAGCGGCACGAAGTGTGACTGTCAAACCGACTGGTTGTGGGTTCGATCCCCACTCGAGGAGATGAAATATTTACTAAAATTTATATTTAATATTTTAGTCATTTCTTCGCTCTGGTGTCGAGGCTAAGCGCGGCGTTGAGTTCTGCCACTCAACACGCAATGCCTCCAGAATTCAGCAGAGAGTGGGGAACGGAGTGTCTTAGCACTAGGTTGCTGTGTACGGGATACAGCGTGAAGCTGATAATTTTTTTTTATATAGTTGCAAGCAAAAGCTAGTCTACTGTTTAATTATACATGATTCTAATTATCTAATATATCTATCATGTAAAATCGATAACTGACTACTCGATTGCTTAGTGCTTACTCGAAGCTCGGAGGCCATATGCACGCCCACCTCGCACTCGACTTAAGTGAGCTTCTCTAAGCTAAATCAACCGGTGATAATGGCGGTGCATTAAAGTATTTAATCATTTACTGCTTTCTATTTTATATGTAGAACAATTGTCTTTACGTATATATAATACACTAGCAACCCGCTTGCGACTTCGCCCGCTTGATAGTGATATTATTTTTTTATAAATTGATTTAAATGAGACAAAAAGCAGACAAATTGACAAACAGATAAAAAAAATTTAAAATCATAGTTGTGGGTTCGGTTGCGTCGATAAGTTTCTCCAATAATAGTTTCTCTCATATACCTTCCATATACAAACAACGACCAGTTATAATTTTATTATATGTTATAGATATGGGGAGAACCAGTGCGGGGAAATGGAACTCAAAATAAGTTTAAATATAAAAAATATTCCGCTCCATTTAAGCTCGATGTTTATATAGACTAAAAGAAATCCTCTTAATACCTCTAGATCCGCAAAAAAATTTTACATTTAAAATGTGTAAAAGTCACAAGGCAGTGAGAAATATTGATATTTTATTTTTATGCTCTACCTAGTGTTAAGACACTCCGTTTCAATACGCCATACACCCATTGCGTGTAAAGTGGCGGAATTTAACTCCGCTATATGTTTTGTTTATGAAGTGTAAATAATGCATTCCCTGGATGGCAGTCGAACTCACAACCGCATTAATATTTAGGCACTGCTGCGCTATGATGGTTTTTTATCCCACTTCATACAGAATTTCATTATAGTAATGAAGTTGGTCTAAAAGGGACAAAGTGTTCTGTCACTTCCACTTAACCTGCATTGGTTGCTTAATTTACCACTAAAAGTGATAGAAGCAAAGGTGATTTTTAATACTCTTCTTTTTGTCAACAATTTTTAAGAAGTGTTTCTTTTTTTAATATGTTTCTCTTATTAGGTCAACTTGTAATTATTTTTTTAAAGTAAGTTGGTCCAAGTTCCTTTTGCCTCCCTTTAAGTATGAGATACAGCGTAACTATTTAACTATGTAACAAAATCTCATAAACATAGTTTTTTTAACTTGGTAAAAGGTAAAGGTGAAAAATGTGACAATACTGGTCAGTCGTGGCGCTGGGGCACAAAGTGTGATTGTAAATCGACTGGTTGTGGGTTCACGCCTATAGATATATGTTCCATATATCTATCCAATCTCTAGATTGGATAGATATATGGAACAATCGAATATTGACGTAGGAGATAGATTACTAATATTGTGCGTTAATCTCCACTTGAGGAAACGCAACATTTATTAGAAAAATAAATTTCTATTTCTTAGCTCTGGTGTCGAGGCAAAGGGCGGCATTGAGTTCTGCCACTCAACAAGCAAAGCCTCTAAAATTCGATGGAATGCTGCGTCACGATAGCCTCAACAGAAACGAAGCTTAAATAAATTCATTCCCCTAAGTGAGGATCGGGGTGTCTTAACACTAGGTTCCCTCTGCCTACCCTGGTGTGTAGGATACAGTGTGAAGCCGAAAAAAATTTCTATAGAAAATGTATTAATGTAAACTACATAGGTTGTTTTGCTGTGACTCCGGTAGCAGGTGGCGTCAGGAGATTAGAACCCAGATGCTTGTTAAACTATTTATTATAATTTAGCTAAAGTATTTTGCATTATATTGAAAAATTTAAATTATAATACATATTTATGTTCAACTTTTTTATATCACGCATCTATTTTGTCGTATTATAGTAGGCTAAGAGAATATAGTGCTTTACTATTCTATTTTCTACCTCAATTCGAAACATCGCCATAGAGCGGAACTCAACGGTGCGTTTTAGTTTACCAAAACGGAGAAATCTAAGTTTTGATTTTGTTTCTTTTTTAGTATCACACTATATACTCTTACACCTTAAGGTTGCCTGGCAGAGATCGCTTATAGCGATAAGGCCGCCTGCTGTGCATTTTCTTATGTAAATTATTTCTCTTTTACTTCTCTTTATTTTGTGGTATACAATAAAGTATTTTTTTTATTATTATATCTCGCATAAAGCAAGGTTGGCGAAAGGAACCTGCTACCACCTGTTCCCCGCTTTCGACAAAACTTTTGAGGCTTTTAATATGACTTTCAAATAATTATATTTATGTGAGAACAAAAACGATAGGCAACTGTTGAAAGCCTGCACGACTCTATCTTTTCCCACGGTACAAATGTATGGCCATTGTAATACAGAAGGAAATACTTCTAATATTCTGCGTTGAGCACCTAAAACGGTAGGTAAAATCGTTTTTGGGAGTAGCGGGTTCGAGTCCCGCTTAGTTACATTTTTTATAAGTTTAGAAAAAATATATATCGCATGGTAGACAGAGGACATCAACTATTAAGTCACTCCATTTCAAACGATCGACTATTGAGTCATTTATTTCTTTTCCCTTTCTCTTTATGGTATCCCTGAATCCCTAAGAGATATAATCAAAAGGAACCTACATGCTATATTTCAGTTCAACGCCGCATAGTTTCGGTTCAGCATTATCTGTCCGTCACGCAGTAATAGAGGAAAAGATTGATTAAAACATTTTTTTATCAGCTTCACACTGTATCCCGCACACTGCAGGGTAGGCAGAGGGAACCTAGTGTTAAGACACTCCGTTCCCCACTTTCTGCCGAATTCTGGAGGCATTGCGTGTTGAGTGACAGAACTCAACGCTGCGCTTGTTCTCGACACCAGAGCGAAGAAATGGAAATCTAAATTTAAGTAAATATTTCATCTCCTCGAGTGGGAATCGAACCCACAACCAGTCGGTTTTACAGTCTCACTTTGTGCCGCTGCGCCACGACTGGCCTAAATATATATATAATATTCTAGAAAATTATTCAATAGAGACAAAAAGCTGTCTACCACATTTATAATGTAAATGTGTACCTATAATATATACTTATACTTCTATCATTGCCTCCATTATGTCTAATGTTCGTTGGGATTCGTCCCTTAAATTGTATAATTCGTGTTTGTAAGGGTGAGTGTATTGTGTCATTTATTTTTGTGACAATTTGAATAAATAAAATATATGGCTGTGGACTTGGAATAAAAGTGGAAAGAACTTAATGTTTAAAAGAATTTATTTTCGATTTTTCGAGACGTTAGGTGTTGAGTGGCGGAAGTTAACGCCGGCTTTTTTCTTTCTTAAAAAAATCTATATTTTGAACGTTAGGTGCCTCTTCAATTTAAACTAAAGTTCAGTATACTTATTAAAATGTTTCAATCGTCAAGAAATTGTTAATAATTGATCATTAATTAAAAATCTTTATTAAGTAATTTAGTAATTTTTTTTACATCGGCAAAATTTGAACGTATTATAAAGCTGGCAACAGTAGAGATATGGATTTGATACTTAAATTGAAGAAAGCCAAATAAAAATAAATAATATTATAGAAGAAAAAAGTAACGCAACTATAGTAGTTGCTTCATAACTATTTGCAGCCTTTATAGGTGCAGTCTCTCGTGATAAATTGTTATGCATATAGCAAGACTTATGGCACAAGGCACAGAGGCCAGTCGTGGCGCAGGGGCTCAAAGTGTTACTGTAAAATCGACGGGTTGTGGGTACGATCCCCACTCGAGGAGATGAAATATTATTTTAAATTTATATTTCCATTTCTTCGCTCTGGCGTCGTGAGTTCTGCCACTCAACACACAATGCCTTCAGAATTCGGTGGAAAGCGGGGTACGGAATGTCTTAACACTAGGTTCCCTTTAGGATATTATTCTGAATTCAGAGGCTGACAGCCAGACTTTAATTTAATTCATATGAATAGATTTCCAATATAGCGCAGTGAGTAAACTTTTGTTTGGTTGTGGGTTCTATCTTTATGCGGGCAAATTAATTATTTTCATTTTCCGGCTAGGGCAAGACTAAGGCGTTCAACACCGACCATGAGCGACCGGCGTAGAGTTTCGCCATTCAACATACAACGTCTCGAACACTTAATACTTGTTTTCATCTCTTTATCCTGCTATATACAAGATAAAAAGTAAAACTAAAATAAAAATATGTGGAGTAATAAAACTACCTTAGCACATTATTGCATATATTTAAAAGAATAAAGATGCAGTAAATCAGACTTTTTTTTCCCATGATTAAAAATTGAACCCACAACCGTCGTTTACAGCCAGACGCTACGTCTACGCCAGGCTAGACGTAGTCACGAGGTAGAATCTCTGGCTATAATCGCCTAGATAGTCATCATCATACATCAGCTTCACGCTATATCCCGCACACAGCAGGGTAGGCTGAGGGAACCTGGTGTTGAGTACCCTATTTTCTGCCGAATTCTGGAGGCAATGCGTGTTGAGTGGCAGAACTCAACGCCGCGCTTAGCCTCGACATAAATTTAAGTAAATATTTCATCTCCTCGAGTGGGGATCGAACCCACAACCTATCGGTTTTACAGTCACACTTTGTGCCCCTGCGCCATGGCTGGCCTAGATAGTCAATTAGGAAAAAATCAAAGACACCACAGCAGCTCTTACCAAAAATACATTATATACATTCGAAGAACATTTGTCATTTACCATATAAGTATTACAATATATGGTATTCCAAAGTCACCCCCATTGAGATTAGTCGTGACAAATGAACAAACTGACACACTATCTATATTAATATCCCTAGCTTGGTAACCAACATTGGCGTATTTGGCCAAGACTTGGATCCAACATCATAGGGTCCTGAGCCTGTGCTTTCAGTAGGCTTCAAGCCTCTGGGAAGAGAGGACGTATCGCGTTTCATCTTATATCTCGATAACAAGTGTTTTGTGCTTAATTGGATTATTTGATAGAAAATTGTAAGTATTTAAATATATGATAGTAATATAACATATGTTGTATGTTCTTTGCAATTTATTTGAGAAATTACATCATTTTGTTTTTATTTTTATGTTTATTTTATATGCGAATTATAGTTTTTAGAAATTAGAGTGATTTGCGTGTTGTATGTGTGCATGTAAATGTAATTCTCAATGCATATTATTTTTAAGTATCATTTTTAAGTATTTTTGTTGGTACTTTTATTTAGAAATATATGTTGTGTAAGCAGTAAGCGAGTCAAAAAAAGTATATAGACAGAAATTATTTTTTTTATATATAAAAAGAAATATACATATTTACATTTCTACGATAAATTAAAAATATTCACTTAGTTATATTTGATGATTGTATAATTCTATAAAAAAATATACCTATGTATTATTCGTTTTTGTTTAGATAGATCTTTATATTTTTTAATAAGCACATTTTTAATTGAAATCAATTTAGGGTAGTGGGATAGCGTATGACTGCTTACGTTATGATGTAGATTCGATACCCATTCAGGCAAAGAAAAAAAATCATTTTCTCGCTCGTGAAGTCTAGCTTTTTAAAACTATGCAACATCTCGAATTAAGTGAAGAATACAGTGATTGGGATGAAATGTAAAAATTAAAAAACTTAAAACACGCCTTTTGTAATGTAATGAGCACAAACTCGATAAATTTACTAGAAGGCAGTTCAAGGTTCCATCAGCCATCTTCCAATTCCATCATCAGACCAGCTCGACTGTACCATAACATTGTATTGATATCTAGTTTATATATAATTGCCAAGTTTCATGAATCAGATACTCAGATTTTATTATACAGTTTGTCACAGCTCGACCTAATAAAAAGGAAAATTTCTTCAATGGCAATATTTTTTTTCTTAGGGAATTGAATTCATAATCACTAAATGTACGTTTAGGCACCTTCCCACTGCGCCACGATAGCCGCAGTACCTATAGTGAAGAGGGAAACATATTTTATTTGGCTAAGCTTACTCTTGTATTCAAGATTAATATGATAATAACAATGGTGTTTATGATCAATCGGAAAACTAATGATTGTTATATATTTATTATAGTTTTCTCTCGTACTAATGACACTACGTTCCGTTCCCCACTTTCCGCCGAATTCTTGAGATATTGCGTTTTGAATGGCGGAACCCAACGCCACGTTTTGCCTTGTTACTGGAGCGAAGAAAATATCAAATATTTTATTCCTCGAGTGGATATCGAACCCAGAACCGTCACGTTTTAGAATCGCGGGATTGTGCGCATCTCGATCTCAATCAAACTTTTGATAGTAAAAGAAAATAAATAAAAAGAAAGTTTATCATAGAAGTTAGTATGTATATTAGTAATCTTCATATATGTAAATAATAATTCGTTCGTTACAATATATTTTATTGAAAATGGAGGAAATTATATACATATAGCTTTATTTTAAAAATATCGAGCTTTAAGGGAACATTCGGGCTTACTTAACCGTTGATATTAATCTCAGCTATATTTTGACTAAGACCTGTAAAATAGGTGAAGGTATGTGGCACAGAGAAAGGCTTAAACGTCCCAAAAATCCTCTTGTATATATTATGCTATATATGGTGTATCTTATTTAAAATATAATAAAAACCGAAGGAATTTTTTGTAATATTTAACTTATTTACTATGATGCCTAATTTTCTTTAAGCACGTTACCATAAAAAGGGTTTTCTGTTTTGTATATTTTCTTTTTGTTATTTCACTCTGTATTCCGCACATTGCAGAGGAAACCTGGGAACCTAGTGTAAAGACACTTTTGCGTCGCTTCTGGGTTCTAAATAAAATATTTTCATTGCTTCACGCCGCGTTTGCCTCGTTACTGGCGTAAAGAGGCAAACGCGGCGTGAAGCAACTTAATTTCCGCTACTTTCCGTCCAGTTCTTGAGCAATTGCGTATTAGTTGCTGAATTGAACGCCGCGCTTTGCCTCGAGTAGGAATCGAACACACAACCTGTCGTGCACCGCTTGTGCCCCTGCGTCGCGACTAGCCACAATATATTTTCTTTATTCACAAAATAGAGGAAGATTTTTTTTGTGATATATGCATAAGGGATTCTTATCATGTTATTATAGCTTATATATTATTCTGAAATTAATTAACTAATATTAATGACGTAACTGCGATAGAAATTATTAAAATCTATTTAATATGAGCTACGGTGCAGTTCATAGAAGTAAGTGTATATATATAAATACATAGTGCAATAGATTTTTAATAGATTGAAGTACATGACTATGAGGCCGTCGTAGCGCAAGGGCAAAAGGATGTGACTGTATCACGAAGGTTGTAGGTTCGATCTCCACTCGAGGGAATGATTTATTATTTTTCAATATTTTCATTTCTTCGCACCGGCACTAAGGTAAAAAGCCCGGCGTTGAGTTACGCCACATAACACGCAATGCCTCGAAACATTCAGGGAAAGGTGGGGAACGGAGTGTCTTAACACTAGGTCCCTTCGGCCTATCTCGCATACTGCAGGGGTTCTGTATGCGTGACAGCGTGAAGCTGATTTTATTTCATTGATCATTATGACCTTTTTATCTTGATATATTGCTTATTTAGTATTTCGTTTCGTGGGTTCGATCCCAATGTTACATTTTATCTATTGAGATAATAGCACTATTAAAAAAAAAAATTTGCTTCACGCTGTATTCCGCACACAGCAGGGTAGGTAGAGGGAACCTAGTGTTAAGACACTCCGTTCCCCACTTTCTGCCAAATTCTGGAGGCATTGCGTGTTGAGTGGCAGAACTCAACGCCGCGCTTAACCTCGACACCAGAGCGAAGAAATGGAAATATAAATTTAAGTAAATATTTCATCTCCTCGAGTGTGGATCGAACCCACAACCAGTCGGTTTTGCAGTCACACCTCGTGCCGCTGCGCCACGACCGGCCTCAATAATAGCAATATCTTTGTATATAACGAACTAGTATTCGCATTTAGCAAAAATATTTTTTCAATCTACCTAACCAGTATGTAGCTCGTTCGTTGAAATTAGCTCGTTCAACCAAAATAAACTCTTCAATGTCTGTTAAGTATACGAAAAGTGTCTAACTTGGCTTTTTCTACTTGTTTTTCACAATACGTTTATGTTGTTCAAGTTATAATATATTTAAATTCAAAATCAGCAGCTTAATAATATTAATATAGAAATATATATGTGGCTTTCCCTGCGGATTTTGTATACTTAAAAATACATAAATATATATATTTAACTGAGGCCAGTTGTGGCGCAGACTAGTTGTGGGTTCGATCCCCACTGGAGGAAATTAAATATTTATTTAAATTTATATTTCCATTTCTTCGCTCTAGTGTCGCGGCCTTAAGTTTCACCACTTAGTACGCAATGCCTCCAGAATTCGGCGGAAAGTGGGGAACGGAGTGTGTTAACACTAGTTCCCTCTGCCTATCCTGCTGTGTGCGGGATACACCGTGAAGCTGATTTGATTTGATTTACATAAATATAATTTCATTGTAGGCATATAACCTCAACGTACACGTAAATCATAATAAAATTCATCTATTCCAATTAGTAATTCCCAAACATTTTTCTGCTCTACAAACATGATAGAGCAGAAAAAATATTTAGAAATCAGTATATTTCTCGTTATCTCCATTTCTATTTCTTTAACTGATAAGAAACAGGTCACTAAGACAGAAATTTCCAATCAAATCGATATAGCGCGAAGGTTAAGCCAAAAGTTCAGGATTTATTGGTGGTTGTCACGCTAACACCAGACAGTTACTGTTTCCTTAGGAATGTAGAGACTGTGGGTAGTTCAGAATAAAGTTGTCAGGTAAATTGTGATAGGTGAAGACTATTTTATATGATTAGAGAATATATTTAATTTTTTTGATTTTTTTTTGTTATATAATTTTTTTGTTAAATAGTTTGTGTATATGTCGTGGTGAATGGCACAAGCGTTTGACGGTAGGCGCCACGCGTCGTAAGTTCTATTCCCGCTCGAGGAAATATTTATTATTTTTGTTTCTTCGCTCTGGTGTCGAGGCATTGTGGCGTTGAGTTTCGCCATCCAGCACGTAATAAATCCAGAATTCGGCGGAAAGTGGGGAACGTCTTGTCTTAACACTAGGCAAGAGACAGCAGGTGTACAACATATAGTAGGGCAGGCAGTGTTGTACATGTTATTTTTCGAAATGTTATTCGACTAAAAGTATTTAGTTTTTTTTTCGCTTGCTATGTGATCATTCTTATAAATAACCTTATGATATATCAAAAATTTCTAAGAAACTGTAGTCAATTCTAATCAATCTAGAAAATCTAAAGAAAACCTAGTAATAAATGTTAAGATATAAAAAATGTGAATACAAAATAAAATTTTATTTCACTGCTAATACATTCGAATGCTATTTATATTCGATTTTTCTTTAAACATTATTTCAGCTTCACGCTGTATCACGCATATAGCAGGGTAGGCACAGGAAGCCGAATTCTCAAAGCATTGCATGTTGAGTGATACTAGTGCGAGTAGGAATCGAAGCCACAACCTGTCGCTGTGCTCTTCTCGACTCTCGTCGCCACGACTCTCCCCAATTGTAAATAAAATAAAAAAAAACAATTAATTAGTAAATAATAATAATTTATCAACAAGGCTTCAATATTTATGAACAGTAATATAATACGGTACGCCGTGTCTAAACTTCAGCGTGAAACTTAGTCGATTGAACTCACTGTTTCACTTCTGCAACTTTCTAGGGCGCTATGAAGCTGCATAAGGTAAGTTACGTACTAACTTCATTAATAAGGAGTTAGTCAATTAATATGAAGATCTAGGTGGATCGGGTTTTATTATTTTATGAAGAATAAAAATAAATATATCAGCTTCACGCTGTATCCCGCACACAACAGGGTAGGCAGAGGGAAACTAGTGTTAAGACACTCCGTTCCCCACTTTCTACCGGATTCTGGAGGCATTGCGTGTTTCCGTCGACACCAGAGCAAAGAAATGGAAATATAAATTTAAGTCAATATTATTTTATGAAGATTTTTTTTTCTCTCTATTATATAAGAAGGGTCTACTTGATTATGATTACGTGACAGTTGTGGGTTTGATTTTCACTCGAGATTATATATTATGTATGTTTGCTTTCTCCGGTTACAAGAAAAAGCGCGAAGTTTAGATCCTCCTCTTAACATACAACGTCAAAATAAATTGAATTCCATTCTAAAAATATATATTAACAAAATGTGACTTACATTTGATTTGTGATTTGTTTCAAACTTTATAACCACAGGTATCGAACCTATTATCCTTGACATAATAAATCTAAATATATTTTGAGAAATTCGCTTATGAAGATAATTGAGACCAGTCGTGGCGCAGCGGTACAAAGTGTGACTGTAAAATCGACTGATTGTTGGTTCGATCTCCACTCGATGAGATGAGATATTTACTTAAATTTATATTTCCATTTCTTTGCTCTGGTATCGAGGCAAAGCGCGGCGTTGACTTTTGCCACTTAACACGCAACGTCTCCAGAATTCGGCAGAAAGTGGGGAACGGAGTGTCATCGGTTTCCTCTACCTACCCTGTTGTGTGCGGGATACAGCGTGAAGCTGATTTTTTATTTATTTTTTAGTGTATGAAAATTATTTACTTCAATATACGCAATTAATTATTACTGTATTACTTTGTCGGCAAATAAAAGTGTTTCGGGGTCAATTAAAACAATTTTAAGAAGCGGTCTCTATGTTTGATATCGTCTTGAATGACGTTTGTTCTTGATCCACAATTTAGACCTATTAGTTTTGTTGGAGTCTTATCAGATATATTTACTAATAGCGGTTTTCACGCGGCTTTGTCCGCTTGAACTATATGAATATTTATATAGAGTATTTAAGAAAATACGATTTGGTTAATTTAGTTATCAATGTATATACTGTTATTCTAAATTAATTGTTATTTAAATCTTTTGAGATATTATTTGTTTTTGGTCGCAAAAAATATTGTCTTAGAAAAATGTTTAGATCTTTCATATAAATCTCGATCCCGCGGGATTTCCAGAATAAAAAGTAGCCTTTATGTTACTCATCAAGCCCCCTATCTTTCAGTCTTAGTCTCATAAAAATCAGTTCAGCTATTTCGGAGATTATTCCAGACAACAGAATGACAAACAGACAAACAAACAGAGAACATTTTAAAATTGTTTGTTTGTATTTTAGTATTGTGTAAATAACTAGTCTGCTTATAATAATCATTATTATTTTTAATCTCACATCTTCTTATACATATTATCGTAAGATGCAAAAATTTAAAAATTCATACGTCTGGTATATTTTGGTGTCGGAACTCAACGCCGTTAATAAGATTTTGATTAGACTTGATACAACTTATACTAATGTCTGTAAGCATTGAAATTTTCTTGTTCGTAGCTGCTGTAGGAGGAGATAGCGTTTCATTTGTTCTGTTACATATAGCAGGGAAGGCGGCAACCTAAGAGACATTAGCCCCACTCTCTGTCCAGTTTTCAAGATGTTGAGTGGCGGAACTCTACAGCGCATTTTGTCGGACTGAACCCAGAACGTTCACAGTCAGACGCTGCTGCGCCACATATGCCTAAAGAGAAAATTCATTTATAAATTTTCAAAATTAAATTCTTTTCCATATTTTTTCATGAAACAAAAGCCATCATGTGTAGTCTACACGCGTCACCTGTCACGCCGCCGTCCGGTCGCTCACAATGCTTAGAAATTAGGTTATTTCGTTCGCATTTTAATGAGAATGTCCATATTGTAGAGGGAATAGTTGTCACTATCTTTCTATGGTGGTATAAATATGTATAATATATACTTATATGTACTATCTATACCAGGGGTTCCCAACCTTTTCTTGATCAAGGACACAATATGCATATAGGTATAGTAAAAATTAACTGTGATAATCAAACAGAAACTTTGCCTCACCATTTCCAATCATAAAATTAAAATCGTTTGCGGACCATATTTAGCTATATTAGATCCTGCTGACCACTGGTGGTCCGCGGACCACTGGTTGGGAACCAGTGATCTATTCTTATATATAGCGGAAGAGTTTTTTTTGTTTAAACTCTAAGACCTTTGGGGCTACTAGTCAGATTTACGTTTTCTTTGTTTTGTATGAAAGCTACATTCTTCAGGGGTACTATAGGCTATATAACGTTATCCTTTAATTCTTAGTTAACCTTAAATAACCAAATAACAATGATATGTGGAACGCCTTCGTTTTACTTTAGCCGTGCGCTGCAGAAATAGTTAAAGACATGTATGCACATTGTACTACAAAAACATTCAGTTTCATTAGTTCTTAAATAAAGTCTGCAATACCCTATATCAATCTCTTATAAATAAGTCACAATAAGGCATTTTATGACAAAAAATAATTGAAAATTGCAAGGCGATATTTCAATATTTTTTTATTTGGCAAAGATATTGAAACTTAATCTTAATCAAGGGAATTTTAGGAAGATGTTGTAGTATTTCTATCGTATATTTTCGTGTTATTTCAATTATATATTTTCGTTGTATTTCAAACGGTTCAAAAATAGAAAAAGTGATAATAATATTATGTATTTTGTAGATTTCGTCTTTAATGAACAGAGATTGTCTTTAAAATGATAATATTATTGGCGCATGTAAGTAATTCAGCTTAGTTAATAAATAATTGTGATGTTCAAGCGAGCGCAACCACGAGCGGGTCGCTAGTATATATATTTATAAATGTATATGAGACCATAGTCTTATACAGGGTGGAAGAGGCAGCGCTCCATTTACGGAAACAGCATATAGGGTAAAATATTCCAAGCCTATACCTAAAGAAATTAATCAAGATGCCTCAACAGTTTGGACGTAGGATTTTTTTTTCATTTCACGATTTTTATCCATACCTGTATTTCGTGTGACGCGATTACGTATAGATCCCAATAACGTAAACACTTACTACTACAAAAATACTACTAAAGGTTAAACAACTTTGAAATTTATCGCCAATACCGAAGACTTCGGAATGAGGCGTGTGCGGCGGTGTTCCTTTGATAGGTTTATGTGTGC
>JAATLQ010038466.1:0-63568 GCA_013421005.1 Heliconius erato x Heliconius himera | reverse complement strand
TTTATTTTATAACGACAATTTTATTGTTTATTTTGTTTGAAAAAATAACTTTTTAATTTTTGGGAGTTCATTTTTTCTGATTTATATTAGGTTTCTTTAGAGTAGTTAAAACTGTGGTTTCATTTAATGTGGTGCTTACACTTCCACTCTGTATAATAATCATTTTTTTTCAGCGAAGAAGGCCGTCGTGCCGTAGCTGCACAACATTTGACTGTAAACTATATTGTTTTGGGTTCGATTCTCACGCTGGGTTATAAATTATATTTTATTTCTTTCTGGTTTAAGGAAAAGGCGTGGCGTTGCATTCTGCCACTAAACACGAAATACCTCGCATTGGGTGGAGAGTAGGGAATGGAGTGTCTTCAGTGGTTTGTTTCGCTTACTGTATCGTAAGCTAGATTCAGCTTTTCCATTGTGACATCAAGGCTACATGGAAAACTCTCTAGGAAAGTCTAGTATAGTTAGATGAAAGCTAAATAGCATATGATCAGCGTCCTACCGTATCGGTACTTGTGTTTCCATAGCAGAGATGGAACCTGCATATAGCAGGATAGGCGAAGGGATTGTAGGCGTGCGAGCATAGTGGCGAAACTCAACGACGCGCTTTGTCTCGTTACCAGGTTCAAGAACCATATATAATTTATAACCCCGAGTGGGAATCGAATTCACAATCGTGGCGCTTATGGTCACATGCTACGATGGCTCATGACTATGAACCTTATATAGAAAATTTTAATATACAAGACGTCTATAGATATATAAAACGTATACACATCAATAAAAAAACAAATAAAACCATCAAAAGCTTCTCAATCCTTCCCTTACATAGCCATGACTAAGCAATTCGAGTATTTTTTCGGATATTGGCTGGTCCAGAACTTTCGACCCTTTAATAGATTGGGTCCAAAATTGATGTTTGATTTCAGTCTATTGTTAGAGCGAGTAGCTGTAATTTATTCTAATATTACGATGCTGAAGAGTTCGTTTAGTTGAACCCACTTTTCTCAGGAACTGCTGGTTCAAATTGATGAACTCTTTTTGTGTCAGATATTCCATTTATGTAGGCTTTTGACTATATTGAATATGGCCTAAGTTACATCGGATACTTAGAATGTGGCATGTGTCATGCATGGTTAATCTTATTTGAATGTGCGGGCGAAGCCGAAAGAAACTTATACGTATACGCGTATATATTCAGTGAATTTCGAGACCGTCGTGTCATTGGGGTATGAGCAAGAGCATGTGAATGTAAACGCGACAGAAGTAAGTTCGATTCCCACTCGGGAAATAAAATATTTAGTATGTTCATCCCCTCGCTCTATCGTAACGAGGACAAGTGGGCTCCACTACTCAATAGGTAACGCCCTCAGAATTCGGTGGAATGTGGGTAAAAATATTTTCACAGAGAACCAGTTTGTATAATGTTCTAAGTAATGGTAGTTCTACCAATATACTTATTTATAAAATAAAAATATTAGTTCTACAAAAACCTAAAAATACTATTTAAATTCAAACAAAATCCAAACTAAAGTGAAGTCGCGTCGCTAGTTTTTTATAAAGAGGCTTACATTACAGAAAGGAGAGCGTTCTGAGTGAAACTTATTTTTTTATCGAACGGCCGTACAATGGCCCGCCATTGTGGGGATTATGTTGTGATTTTATGCTAAATAACGTGAAGCTATTATAGTCCTTATGTACTGAAATGGAAAGCTCAATATTGTTTCACAAGAAAAGAAAATGATGTTGCAATGTACAGGCGTCCAATTGTCTGATCAGACTCGCGCAGTATAAGAATGGTTCCTCACTTTAGTTATTTTTATATATGTATAATATGGCTTGCTAGTTGTATACATATAGGTATGTGTTTTTTATCAAAAAATATAGTATTATAATATAAAACGGTATTAATAGAAGATTTTATCTCTAATAATATAAAACAGTAGAACGTCGTGTCGCAAGGCCACATGGATGTGACCGTAACCCGACGGTTGTAGGTTCGATCTCTCGAGGATCACTTGAGGAAATGAATTATTATTTATTAATAGTTTTATTTCTTCGCTCTGGCACCAATGCAAAAACCCAGCGCTGAGCTCCGCCACTCACAACAAAGTGGGGAACGGGGTGTCTTAACATTAGGTTCTCTCTGCCTGTTTCATTTAATTCGTAGAACGCTGATAATTGATATGTGGAGGAGTTTCTTGCGCAGTGTAGGAGAGAAAGCAAGAGCTGAGAGAGGATTTCCCAAAATAAAAAGAAAAAAAAACACGATTTTACATTTTATTTTTACATACACAAGTAGAGACTAGAAATTATAATGGAAAATGTGAAGATTTTCAAAGGTTGTTTTTCAAATATTGCTGAATTTCGCTATCACAGCTATCGGGCGCTACACTGTATACAGCGTGAGCTGGTACCGGATGACTCTGTACAATACACGCTTATTGAAAACAGATTTGGAGTTTTCAAATTGTTATTTTAAAATTTCAATAAAAAAATTATGGTTAAAATTTTTAAAAGCTAAACTTCGATGTTTGGATTTTGTTTATTTTAGAATTTGTGTAGTATCGTTGAGGTGTGCTTTTAAAATTGCTTTTTTAATGAAACATAAATATTTTCTATAAATTTTATTCTTCAGCTCTACACTTTCATATACATAGAAGAGTGTGCTTACACGGTGTAACTAACGTATAACTTTGTGTTAAAACACGTTATTCTCTAATTTTCGGCCACCTATTTTTTAAGACATTGCAAGGAAATAATTCATTGAACCGAGTGGGAATCGAACCCTTGGCTATCCAGTCTACATTATTCTCATCGCATCTAGAATAACGAATAAGCACGAATACACTGTTGTAAGCATGATCGACATGTCCAAAATCCAAAGCCAGCAAAAAATCTGAATTGCTTATGACCTCACACTTTTCGGTCTTCATTCAACGTCATAAGTTACGATAAAGTCATAAATCGATATAAGTCACCATAACTTACACTTTAAGTGGTTGTGCTTACTATTTTGGAGGGATCAATCCTTCTATAACTATTCTTGAATGGACTTCGAATCTACAACCTTTGCTTACAATCATATGCTGTCCCAACGTACCACGACCTCTAACTAACCCTCGGTCTATCAGTGCACGAGCGCACAACCGAATTATGGAAGGTTTCGGAAAGTGGAGAACAAGTTACTTTTATAGGGTAGGCCAAGTGACTCAATTGTTAAAAAATTCCGTTACCAATATTTCACCTAATTTTTGAGACATTACGCGTTTTATCTCTTTAACAGAGCGAGGAAAGCAATCTATTCACTTCTCTTAGTGGGATTCGTATCCACTACCATCGCAGATAGACGCTCTGTTGCTGTCTCAGGGCGGACTCTATTTTCTACTTTCAAATCAACATTCACTAGATACTCTTATATGAAGTCAAAGTATGAAAATTACTTAAACCTAGTAAATCATTTCCAATTCACAATTTATAGCAACCTTTCAGGGCTTACGTTCATATAATGTATTTTTACGCATCTGTCCTGAGTTTTACGGCTAAATTCGATACTTAAATAATAAATTACTACGGCTGGGTCGTTTTACGGGTGCGGTTAAAAATGTATACAGAGCTTTTCAATGTTGGTAAATGTAAATTAAATAACAAATATTGGTTGTATGGCATAATGAGGTCTTTTTCAGTTTGCCTTTTGTATGTGATTGGCTGAACTATTTTTTTATTTTGATAAAAAAAATTGATATTTTTTTTTCGCGCGAGCGAGCTAAGAAAATATTTCTTTCCTATAAGTAGAAATCAAGCATTTGCCTTATAAACTGCGAGATTCCGAATATACGGAAAATATTTAAATATGAACGTTTTACGAAGTGAAATGGAATTTTATAAAACTGAATTATTTATATATATTTTTTACCCTCATCTCCTGCACTATCAGGATAAACAAACAGATTATTACATTATTTAATATAGTTAATAGATATAGTTTCACATTTGATTCCGCACAAAGCAGGGTAGAGAGATCTGTCATCTGTGAACCTAGTGTTAAGACACTTTCGTTGCTGACTTTCCATTGAATTCTCGAGACATTGAGTGGCGGAATTCTACGTAGATCTTTGCTTAGCTACCAGAGCGAGGAAATAAAAATATTATACATATTTGGGGAATCCTCCCAGTTGTAATCAAACCCACAACCGTCGCGCTTACAGCCCTACGCCACGACTGGCTTCAGCAACCAAACAAAAACATAATATAAAAACACTTTACCCTCCACTTTTCTTCCTTTCACAACATTTTTTACCATAGCTAACATGTTAAACATAACATACTACATAACATAAACATAAAACATAAATCCAGGCAATTGATAACGCGTGTACGAAACGCATAAATCATTCATCACAGCATGTCATTCAAAATCTGTTAACGTCAACAGATGGGCCCGGCTGAGCCCAGAGCAATCATTCACTTGACATGTTAAATGGATAGCGTTAAAATGGCCGGTTTCGTTTGTGTCTATTAGTAGGAATTTGGATCAGCTTCACGCTGTATCCCGCATGAAGGGTTAGTGTTGAGACACTCCGTTTCCCATTTTTCACAGAATTCTGGAGGCATTGCCTGTTGAATGGTGGAGCCAACACCGCGTTTTGCTTTGACACCAGAAGAAATTCCTTAAGTGGGAATCGAACCCACAGGTTGTGGGTTTACAGTCACAGTTCCTGTCCCTGCGCCACGACTGGCCTTAATGCGTAAAATTATAATGTAATTTGAGGAGATTTTAGATTAGGCGAGAGGGTAGTTATATGATATCCTGTTCTCCACTCTTCTGGTGGTCGGCTGGTGGAACAGAATGCTACGGTTGGTTATGCCAACGGAAAATATTCTACTCTTCCTAAGACGTTATATTCAGACCTATAGATTAGACGAGTTGCAAGAGGATTACATCAGATATTCAAACTTTAGAATAACTTTTAGCATATAAATTGCCAAAAACTAACATATATTCTATATCAAGAAATTTCATCAAAGTCAGTTCAGCCATTTTTGTGAACAACAGAAGAAAAATAACAAAAATATTCTTCTAGTAAGAATTTGGTGAAAAGTAGCGAATTGAAGTATCTTAATAGAGAATGGAGTGTCTTAACACTAAGTTCCCAGACCAGCCAGTTCCAAATCAAAATATTATGTGCGAGATGCAACGTGAAGCTAAACAAATTAAGAATCTTGGAGTCGAGAAATTGTAGGTATATGAGATAAAAGAGCAAAAGAAATTATTATAAGATCTCAGATAAGCAAAGTTCACTAATAGGGTGGAAAATGGTGAACGGAGATTTAGCGCTAGGTTCTCTCCATCTATCTACATTACTATTAATATAACATCTTAGAAAAGATGGTGAACATAATGTGCACATTCACATCGTTACCACCAGCCAACCACCAGAAGAGTGGAGAACGAGATATCGTATCACTACCTTCTCTCCTAACCTAAAATAAATTATATGAGGAATTGCTAAAAGAAATCAGAAAATATTGAAAATTTAAACAGAATTAATTTTAATTGTCCATTTTACGAACCGCTGACCTTAATAAAGTGATTAATAGCGCTCATTCAATTAATTACATTTTTTATGAGAATTTTCCTTTTTACCATTATCATCAATTATATTTTTTTTTAATCTCGAGTGAGGTATAGGAATTTTTTTATCGGCTTTCTATTAAGGACTAGTACTGTAATCTGGTTTTTCTTGCTTTTATTTTTTCTGTTAATTAAATTTTAATAAAAGTTATCTATATACGAGTATATATGAATGAATATTATTGTGGGTCTTTTCTTTGAAATGATTTAAGCAAAAAAATATAAAGAACAACTCTCTCATTAAAGGAAAAGCTTTATTTGAAAGTTGTAATGTTTTTATGCTTGTTATTTCAAGTACAAAAAATAAAAAAAAGAAACGGATGGATAACGACTTTACTTGACTTTGAGGGATGCTTTTCAAATAAAAAAAAAACACTCGTAACATTGAGATGACTGGTTCAAAATTAGATTTAACTACTGAAAAAACAGGAAATAGATAAAAAAATCAGTAATTCGAAAAATTGAGGCAGTCCTGTTGCAGGGACACAAGCGTGCGACTGTAAAGCGACGGTTGTGGGTTCGAATCCTACTTGGGGGAATGAAACATTAAATATTTTTATTTTATCGCTCTGGTAACGAGACAAAGCGCGGCGTTGAGTTCTGCCATTTAACACGCAATGTTTTGAAAACTAGACGAAAAATAAGGAACGGAGTGTCTTAATATTAGGTAACGAAGTAGGACAAAATGTTTATTTGTTTAGAGGAGCTTGCTCACTCTGACCTCAAGGTAAGAAAAGGGTCGAGAGTGCTAAAGGAATTATTAGCACACTCTACTAAACTTGGAAGGTAGAATTGTGGGAAAAAATTGGAATAAGTCGTATAGAAACGATTCTCCTGTTAAAAAAATATGCTATTACAAGCTTATAGTTGATGATCTTTTAGTTTCACCTGATAAGATATTAATACAGCTTTTTGGAATAACACTGTGTAGCATAGTAGGCAGAGGAAACCAAGTATTAGGATGCTACTGCTCCCAAAATTCCTTCAATTTTCATGAAATTACATGTTAAATAATAAAACCCACGCTTTGTCTTCGAAGGAAATGAAAACTCATTCCTAAAAGTGGGAGTCGAACCAACAACCTTCACGTTTGCAGTGAGACTACGACTAGGACTCATTAAACGTAAATAAATAGACACTATCACAATCATTATCAATTAAGAAATGACGATATATATTTATCACGTTAACCGTATAATATTATGAAGCAAGATCGATCGGAAAGTGAGGCATGAGGAGCGTCTGGTCGCGTTGCATGTATATGCGTGTTGATGGCAGGGTGGCTTGGTGGTTTTTCTTCGCTTCGCTTATACAGCGTGAAGCTGGGCTGGCTAGGTTATCTCTGTCTACACTTAGCAGAGTAGACAGAGGGAACCTGGGTGTCTTAACACTAGGTTATTGTTAAGACACTCTGTTGATGAACTTAATCCCCATTAACACACTTCCGTTCCCCACTTTCCGCCGATTTTTTTAGTCAAGTAGTAAAAATGCGGCGTTGAGCTCCGCAACTCAACACGCAATGCTTTCAGAATTTGACAGAAAATGGGGAAGTGGCTGGAGATGAAACGTGTAGCTATAAAAGATTTTATCTATTTAAATCGCCTATCCAAGTCTAGACTCTAATGGTAATTCTATAATAGCGTAGAAGACGCTCATTAATTATTTCATGAGTGGGGAGAGAAATCTTATTGAAACTTAAAAGTGTTTTCTAATTAGAAAATCTTTAGTCTATACTTTTAACAAATCTATGGATGAGTCGTTTCTGTACATTGAAAATATTTAAAAAAAAAATGGCCAGGGTGTTAAAGAATAACTAACAGAATCCATTTCCATATTTGCAGCATATTTGGATTTTTTTCTGTTTGTCTGTTTGCTGTAGATAGAATTGAATTATTCGTGAAGGTTCTTACGAATACCTTCTTAAGAGTTGAGTCGTAATTATTTCTACACAGAGATAAAGAAATATCAATTATCTAGTAAATACATTTTAATTGAGGCCAGTCGTGGCGCAGCGGCACAAAGTGAAAACTGTAAAATCGACTGATTGTGGGTTCGATTCCCACTCGAAGAGATGAAATATTTACTTAAATTTAAATTTCAGTTCTTCCCTCTGGTGTTGAGGCAAAGCGCGGCGTTGAGTTCTGCCACACAATACGCAATGCCTCCAGAATTCGGCAGAAAGTGGGGAATGGGGTGTCTTAACACTAGGTCCCTCTGCCTACCCTGCTGTGTGCGGGACACAGCGTGAAGCTGATTTTTTACATACAGTAAATACATAGAGACGTTCGTTCGTTTAAAATAAATTATCTTTATTTTTTTGGAAAACATAAAAATTAGAACGTAGATGCCTAAAATCATGCTTTCTACGAGTACTTTGTGATAACTACATAGGGGCCGTTCAAGTATTACGTAAGCAGTTTTTTTGCAATTATTGACCCCCCTCCCCTATGTCATCAAAAATAAGCAATCCTCTTACAAATATTTCATTGAAAACGTCAAAAATAAGCAAACCCAAGACCCCCCCGCCCCCCTACAGTGCTTACGTAATACTTGAACGGCCCCATATTTAGATACCAATTATAAATTATATGTAACTAATTTAAAGAAAGTACAGGAGCTAATATGCAATCATTACAGTTATTTTACAAAGAATATCATGAATCCTTTAAATCAATAATTTAACATTTAAGGCCGTTTCTGAAGGAGTAAAATGATGATAAGACGTACATGACATAGTCAAAATAAAATAATATTACAAAAACATATATGGATAATAAATAATTAGCTATATGTATCAATGATCAAAGTATATTATTATAAATATCAAGTACCAACATTGGATGAGTTCTGCCACTCAACACGCATGCCTCCAGAATTCGGCAGAAAGTGAGGAACGGAGTGTCTTAACACTAGGTTCCCTCTGCCTACCCTGCGGTGTGCGGGATACAGCGTGACGCTGCTGACCAACATTGGTCGTATTTTTCAATTTGAAACAATCAAAAATCCTTATGGAAACTACGATAACGTATATTAAAATAATAAAGAAATCATATTAAAAGTATAGTTGTCGGTCAATTGTGCTTATTAAATTAATAACCATGAAGTTCAAGCGGGCGAAGCTTCGGGCAGGCTTCTAGTAGACGCATAAAATTGAAGATGTGAAGGACAAATAAACTTTCTTTTATAAGAATTTGAAAGTGGTCTAAAAACAAGAGATAGAGAAAAGAACCTAGCGTAAAGACATTCCAGTCCATTTCAACTAGACTCACTGTGCCACGACGGTCAAATTTCTGTTTACGAAAATCAACTTTTTTATCTTTCCTATTTGAAACGTGACATAAATATTTATCAAAGACTTCCCCGATTCAGAGTAACTTTATATGAAAACCTTGGTTACTAAGTTGTATGGAGTTCGCCCCACTTTCTACGAATTTAGCGAAAGTTGGTAAACATATAAGTAATGATAAGTCGTATAACGTTTCGTGCTATAAATATTATATGCTTTGTAGTTAATTTCTTGGCAAGGGCTATGTATGTAAGAAGCTACACAGTGTCATATTTAGGGTACCGTACCTTTTAAAGAAGAAGGGACCCTTATAAGGTTTTGTTGTCCGTCCGTCTGCCTGTCCGTCTGTTAGTCTAGAGCAGGGGTTCCCAACCTTTTCTTGATCAAGGACCACTTTTTTATCATTCTTGGTAGCAGGGACCACTATGTAGGTACAAGTCAGTCAGTCAGTGTCACAATCGTGTGACTGTATACGCGACGGTTGTGGGTTCGATTCGCAATATATCGTTCGCGGACCATATTTAGGCCTCTGCGGACCACTGGTGGTCCGCGGACCACTGGTTGGGAACCACTGGTCTAGAGCCTTTATCACAGGAACGCTTGGAGAATTCGAGTTAAAATTCAAACCATTTACTTAAATCTACAGCTCCTAGATTTTCCTGAATAAAAAAAACGTATTTCTACATTTACTAAAACGAAAAATATATATCTATATTTTTCCTTTAAATCTTAAAGTATACAGCGACTATAAATGGGGTGTGGTTGTGGGTTCGATTTTTACTCGAGGAAATAAAATATTTAATATTTTCATTTCCTTGCTCTAGTAACGGCGTTAAGTTACTCTTTAAATGCGCATGCAGTGCCTCCAGAAGACTAGTTCTTTATAAAAAAATCTAATTTTTATTTTTGAATATTAAGCCTGAAATACAAGCCTTGCGATGTAGGCCGTACAGAACGGTATTGATATCGTGCCGCGTTTCGTTTCCGCCTATTTCCGGACGATATGCGTCGGTTGCTTTTCAATAACACAGTTAAATACATGCATTTTGAGCATTAAATTTTGAATTTAAATGATTTCTAATATTCTGTGGTATTTCTTATATTATTTTTTCGTAATATACTTTAAGATGAAGATGAAGCACACAAACGACGGTTCTAGATTTGATCTCTACTTTAGAAACTAATAACATATAAATTATTTCCATTTCCCCGAGGTGGTAAGATTTGTGATACGTAGTTGAGTTTGTCCATTACATGCAATATCTGGAATTCGGCCGTAAACCGTAAAACGGAGTGTCCTGACACTAAGTTCTCGTCTCGTTAAGTCATGTCAGCCCTTAAATGCTGAAGCAAACGTAAACTCATAAAAAATATCTCACAAAGAACTTTAACCCACAAACCTAAACTAATAATATAAATTTGAAGAGTAAGTTTTTTTCACAGCGCTAATCTCAGGAACTGCTTTGAAGTTTGAACTGATTCGAATAAAAAAAAATTATGTTAGATAATCCATTTAGATTTCAATGAAACCCCCTGTGGCTGCGGTCAGGGTGACTAACACATCAAATGACATACATTGCTAGCTAGTTGTTTTTTCCTTTTTACCACGCAGACGAAGCCGCAGGCAAAAGCTAGTGGAAAATAAGATACATAAATAAATAAACAACTTCGTTCCACGAAGAATTAAGCGAGTCTTTCAAACTTTTTATGTCAACGCTAAATGAGCCATTTTGCTACACGTGTATTTAATTGAGTTTTCTTTGGCAGCAAAAGTTAATGGTCTGACCTTAGAGGAAGTTTAGAACTAACATTTTACTGTAATAAGATGACTTTATTACTAGCGGCCCCCGCGTGGCTTCGCCCGTTTGACGTTTTATTGCAAATTTAGTCAAGATTTTGATATGGTTAGCTATATTGTTATGCATTTAATAAATCATTTAAATCTTTCCCGACTGCGATTTCAGATTTTATTTGATTTTGCTCGCTTAAATTATCGTATTTAACAAAAAAAAAATAGTTATTTCATATCTCTCTAGGTCTAGTGGTAGATATGTGAGCACGACTTCATGGACTTTAAAAGAAATCCTCGATAAAAAGTAGCCTGTATGTTGCCCCACAACCCTCTCCATCTTGCAGTAAAAGTTTCACAAAAATCGGTCCAGCTGTTAGTATCGTGTAAAAAAAAATAAGTACTCGTTGGTGATATCAAAACTCTATTATTTCGAAATTACATACAGATAATTTAATTTCATTTATATAGTTATCAGTTAGGCCCTATTATAATTTAAAGCTTTAATTTTAAGCTTTGTTAAGCTACCCGCTGCACAGTAAATCTTAAATTGTTTTGCAGATTTTACAGGATAGACGATATACATATACATACATACATACATGTATATTTCATCACATGAAAGCTGGCCGTCTCGAACTGGGGCTTTACAAGAGATTACACATTTAGCGCTGTATGCATACTAAATGCATAAGCTTAGGATTTAGAATAACTATACTTTGCAGTCAGTTTTGCTTGGGTGATTGAAGAATATAAATAATATATTTTAAAGTAATCGTACTTAACAATTCTAATATATTACATATTTTCATTATTAATAGTACAAAAAATGGAACTCGAATCAAAATAAACTACTAAATTCGACTGTGCTTACATTTAATCCCGCTCACAATATGGTCTGATTTCAAGGCATAGCAAATTGAGTGATGGAGCTCAACGCCGCACTATGTCATACTGCTTATTAAAAATCTCATATTAAACGATGTTCCAATTTCAAATTTCATTTGAACGAAGTCATATTTGCAGCGAGGCCGGTCGTGGCGCAGCGGCACGAGGTGTGACTGCAAAACCGACTGGTTGTGGGTTCGATCCCCACTCGAGGAGATGAAGTATTTACTTAAATTTATATTTCCATTTCTTCGCTCTGGTGTCGAGGTTAAGCGCGGCGTTGAGTTCTGCCACTCAACACGCAATGCCTCCAGAATTCGGCAGAAAGTGGGGATCGGAGTGTCTTAACACTAGGTTCCCTCTGCCTACCCTGCTGTGTGCGGGATACAGCGTGAAGCAAATTTTTTTTTTCATATTTGCAGCATAAGCAATTTAATAATTAGGTTTAATAAAACTGGCGTTTATTTACGGCACTTGACTCCATGGCCTCTTTAAAATTTGAAAAAAAATAAGAAAAGCGAAAAATGCTTAATATATGTATGTATATAGACAGGTCAAAATAAAATACGTAAAAGTGACTGAAGAACATCTAAACTTAGAACGGTTGTTTAAATATAATAAATTCTATATTCTGCTGTACACAAATAGTCCCTTATCACGCTATCATTATTGATAATACCTTTGTTCGTACTTTAATTAATATCCTTAATAAATGGTTTGTTTTTCTATGATAACTATCTTCTAGTCGTCATACTTGTGAGTGGAAACGCGATGGTCGCAGATTCGAATCCGAGTCGGGGGAATTATTTTGCATTTTCAAGCATGGCGTTGAGTTCCCTTATCTATTTGCATGTAATATGTAGAATATGTTTTTATAACTAAACATGGATTAATTATCATACGATAATTCTCCTTGTTTAGTTATAAAAAACAAAGAGTAAAAAACTCTGGGAACAGACAGTTATAATCTCTTTGTCTAATCTGCTATTACTGAAAAAGTTTCTTGAAATTCCGCAACGGGAACGTATTGAATTTACATATTAAACATCTTATACGCAAGAAAAAATGTCGAGCAACAACTACTAATACCTATGCTTTAAATATACCTCCAATACTACTATTGTAAAAAACGACATATAATAGAATGTGATAGTACAATTTGGAATATTCCATAAAATGTTGCTAATGTTTTATGAGATTAGCTTACGCTTAGATAAAAAAATAAAACTTCAAGAAATCACTGTTTTGGGTTCTGTCACTTAATAAATGTCCTAAATAATAGATTTTCTCAATTATCTTGTATGCATGTACAAACATCTGTCAGTACAATTTTATTATATGTATAAATTTTCTACGTTTACTCTAAAACGTAAAAATTAACCACCTATTACAAAATATAATAATAAATTCCAAGTCACGAATCCCGAATCACACATTAAAACGATACATCACATTAAATTTTAAAATATTATAGTGTTAAAGGAAATTATATAATAAATTTCGCTATAGATTTAACCTACCTAACAACATAACAGCATAGGTGCCTAACAGCATACAACAACATATCACATCACTAGTCCATTCAACATTTATGTTGAATCACCATTTTATTATAGATTTACGGCATCATTAAAAGTTATTACAATAACAGTTAGAAAGTAAACAGCTTATGCATAGATTAAAGGTATTACGAATATTGTCGTTTATATCAGTTCCAGTCGTGGCGCAACGGCACAAAGTGTGACTGTAAAACCGACTGGTTGTGGGTTCAATCCCCACTTGAGGAGATGAAGTATTTACTTAAATTTATATTTCCATTTCTTCGCTCTGGTGTCGAGGCAAAGCGCGGCGTTGAGTTCTGCCACTTAACACGCAATGCCTTCAGAATTCGGCAGAAAGTGGGGAACGGAGTGTCTTACACTAGGTTCCCTCTGCCTACCCTGCTGTGTGCGGGATACAGCGTGAAGCAGATTTTTTTATTTGATTTTTTATCATTTATTCCTTTTTTATAGATTCACGCTGTATTCCGCATATTATAGAGTTGAAAGAAGGAACTAGGAAACCTAATATTAAGACATTTCGTTCGTTTAAGACATTCCGATTAAGATACTTCCGTTCCCTATTTTCAGTCGAATTCTAAGGCATGACGTATTGATTGGTGGAACTCAACGCTGCGTTTTCCATCGAAAATATTAAATATCTCATTCCCCAAGTCGGAAACGAACCCACAACCGTCACGCTTACATTCGCATGTATGTGCCCCTGCACCACTACGGCGTCTTTTTTAAATATTATTTTGTATTATTTATTAAGCAACCATTTCATAACATTACTATTGGATAAACTCTATGCAAATAAAATAAATACGAATGAAAGTCGTTAAAAGATTTATGCATTTTTATATTATATAAACTTCAAGAAACTTCGCTAACATCAGTCCGCGTATAAAACATCAGGAAGTTTATGGGAAATGCAATTTAAAGTTCTCAGTTCGTTACATAAAATTAAGAGCTCACGTCTGAATGGTAGAAATGTTGAGATGTGACTTTAAGTAAAGCGGTAATAGGTTACTTGTTTTGACTTCATCTCTTATAAAAAAATATAATTATTTTTCAGATCGTCCTGGCACAGAGGCATAAGCGTGTGACAGGAAATGTTTAATATTTTTATTTTCCGGCTCGAAAGTCGGAAACTGAAATGTTTTAATGGGAACAGAGTGTCTTAACACTAGGTTACTGCTATGCATAGGATACAGTGTGAGCCTTTCCGCCGAATTTTTGAGGCTTTACGAGTCTTTAATATATTATTCTCATTTTCCCAATCTTTTAAACAAAGCGCGCGTGTGATAGTAGTGAATTCAATCTGTGACTACCTCGCTAGGAATACTTTAAAAAAATGTTTTTTTTTTTAGCTTAAGCTAAAAAAAACATTTTTTACAGCTTCACGCCTCATATAGCAAGGTAGGTAGAGGGAACCTAGTGTTAAGAAAGTCCGTTCCCCACTTTCCGCGATTTTTTGAGGCATTGCGTTTTAAGTGGTGGAACTCAACACCGCGTTTTGCCTTAGTACCAATGAATCATATTAATAAAAAATCAAATCAAATCGAACCCACAATCGTTGCATTACAGACAGACAGACATCTTCCGCCCTTGCGCTGCGACGGCCTCAAAAATTCTATATTCCGAAAATATTAGAAAATAGTACAAACAACGCATTAAATTCCATATTTGGCCTCTCACAAAGAGTTGTACTGTTTTCAGTTTTAAGTATCATAGAGCTTGTAGTGGTTCTGAGCAAAGTTCATACGTTTCAACTTTGTTTTTAATACGTCTAGTGCTTTTTGTTATTGTATGTGTAAATACTTGCGCCAGTTACTTTTTTAAAAATTTTTATCTAAAAAAAAAAATAGAGAAACGGACCAAATATAGAATTTATAAATTTTTAATAAATTATGTTTCACAGTATTAACTTTAAATATAATAGAGTATACGTCTAATATACGAGTATGAGTGTAAGTCAGGTCATCGAGTCGCGTTGGTTGTGGGTTTGATTCCTATTTCAGAAAATGAATAACTTTCATATTTATCTATTTATATAAATGAATTTCCTCATTTTAGTATATACCGCGTTTTTCTAATTGCATTCTTAATACACAATGTCTGGAAAATAGAGCGAAAAGTGGTAAACGGAGTGTCGTAACATTAATTTTGCTTTGCCTACTCTGCTACGCAGGACATAACGTTGCATTTTTGGTTTTGTGTTTTATAAATAAGAAGAGCACCTTATTGTTTTACACAATATATCAAGCTTCACGCTGTGTAGCGTTGGAGGCTTTTGCGCGCTTAGTAGCGGAACTCAACAGAGCCAGACGACGCCAGAGCGAAGAAATGGAAATATAAATTAAATAAATATTTCATTTCCTGGAGTGGAGATCGAACCCACAACCAGTCACGTTTACAGTCACACTTTGAACCCCTGCGTCACGACTGGCCTCAATATACTGTACATATTGTAGCTATGGTCAAAATTACTTTAGGGCACACAGACGAAGCCGCAAGATAAAGCTAGTTTCAATATATGAAATTCGAAATAGCGAAGATTTTAATTAACATATTCTAGCGGCCACAGTATCAGCCAAGCAATTTGGCTTAAGTACTTAAGATCTAACGACACGTCTGCAGATGCAGTCAGTAAGAATATCCCTATCTCAAACTAAGAGTCTGGAGTTGGAGAGTCTGGAATTATAATAGAGTTTAGTTCATATAAAGATTTTATTATAATTTTTATATTTTTTTTTCTCATATTTCAACCCTCGCATATATGCAGGGTAGGCAGAGACAAGCTAGTGTTAGTACTTTACATTTTTTATTTTATTAAAATTATTCTTATGTGGTAGGCAGAGAGAACATAGTATTGAGACACTCCGTTACCTAAAAATCGCCCAATTGTCGAGACATTGTGTACTGAGTCGTGAAACTCAACGCCGCGTATGAGAAAAAATCATATCGAGAAAAATAAACATAATTCATCCTCCGAGTGGGAACAAACGCATTAATGGAATCGAAAAGTGGGGATTGGAATACCTTTACTGTAGGTTCCCTTTACCTTTACCCTAAAACGCGTGGAGAAGATTTTTTTAGTCTTGATAAATATAAATGCGTAAAGAAAAAATAACAAAAAATATGGTTATGTGTTCAAATTATTTGAATTGATATTTATCTTACAAAACATTTGTGTTGTTATTTTCATTAGAGGATGCACTTTGCTTCACTCTATTGTGCCTTCGTCTGGTCTCGTCTTTGTATAACGGTTTTCCTTAAAGTAAAATGAATATTGTATGAAATGTAATGTCAGATTGCTTAAAGTATTGGTGATTTCAATTTGTAAAATTTCTTTTTAAGTAGATACCTAATATTTTGAAGGACGCCTTTAATACCCTTGACAAAATTTACCATATTTGCAATTAGAAATGATCATCATGACGGAGTCTTTGCATGATTTGGAAGTAACATTGAATGGTCGGGTGACTCTTTAAGTCGATTAGTCGCAAAATGAGTCTTGAAAAGACAAGACTTCAGAAGTTGTTCAGGAATATGTAGTTTGGCCAAACTATACAACTTGGCTGGAACAATTTTAAACAAGAAGCGGAAGAAGACAGAATATAAGAATATGCTTAAGATGGGCTGCATTTGGGAATCTAGACTAGGGTATTTAATCGGTGCGTCCTTCCTATGATTACTTTAGCAGAAACGTGAACACCCACCATTGGGCTAGTCCACAAATTAAAAGTCACTCAGCGAGCTATGGAACGCGCAATGCTTGAGATTTCTCTGGTAGATAAAATCGTAATAAAGCCAAAGAACTAAAATCACTGACATTTCACGTGGAATCAGCACGCTGGAGTGAAACCGGGTCGGTCGTGTCGTCGTCGTACCGGTAGCCTATGGAGTCCTGTAAGACTGTAACCTGTAAGACTGTAGACCGCATTAAGGCAAGTATAGTGGAGGTCGTCCTGTATCACAATGGACAGATGATTTAAAGAAAGTGGCTAGCATAGGATGGATACGATGAAGCCCAAGACCGGTATGGTATGGATGGCATGATGAGGGGGCCTACGTTCAGCAGTGGACGACGATAGGCTAAAGTAAAAAACTTTTCAGTTAATCAATGCATTTTCTATCTCTATATTATAATGCTTAACATACATTATATGAGTATACTATTCACCATTCATTTCACGCATTTATATTTCATCAAAATCAAAAAAAAATAAAAAAAAATCTACAAAGCAGATCTAGAAGCTACAAACAAAATAAGAACTACACAGTTTACAATTATAGCGTACTATAATTGTTTTAAACATTTTTAAAGTGTTAATCCACACTTAGGAAAGAAAAATACTTATTTAGAAAACGTATAAAAATTTTAACGTAGCGGGACCGGAACCTGCGCCTCCTGGAAACCAACCTGGTTGGTTTCCAGGAGGCGCAGGTTCCGGTCCCGCTACGTTAAAATTTTTATACGTTTTCTAAATAAGTATTTTACTATAATTGTGTTTTTTTTTGTAAACCATTGTTTTGTATATAAATTTAAAAGCGGCAATAGTGAAATTTTAACTAATCTAGATTTCATGGTTAACATTTTTTCATATAAATCAATTTAGTAGTTAGTTAAGCAATGCCATTTAGCAGTAATCTTCACGTGTTTGCTAAATAATAAGGTTTAGATTTGTACCAGGGAAACATCAGTCACTAAGAGGCATTCATAACGTTTTCCACTTTCCAACCACATCAAAAAAAAAGAAAAAGAAAACTTCACGCTTTTTCCCGCATAGCAAAGTATGTAAAGCGATCCCGACGAAAAATGGGCAGTCCGTGACGGAGTATTAAGAAACTCACACTCAAAACAAAGGACAGCCCAATTTTCGATCGTATTGCCTGTATATATTTTTTCTACTAATGCATGGGAGTTATACGAAAACAATTGAAATGTAATCATTCCTACGAATGGGAATTGAACCCATAACCATCACTTAAATACGCAATATTTCGAAAATTGGACGAAAACTGCCTCTGCTGCCCTCTGCCGACCCTGCTTTATGCGGGAAACAGCGTGAAGTCCGAAAAAAAACACGATCATGTTCATACACGCCAAAGGCACGCCGCAGCTATTTTTTATTTAAAAAAAACCCAACAAAAGATTTTAAATCATAATTAAACTACACTTATTTCACTAGCTAGGTAATTTAGCAAAGGTCGCACGAGGCCAAGTTTGGTCGATACGGCCCCGAGACTGTTTTACAGTTTATCATTTTATGTTTTGAACCGAACACTGTACTGGGGCTAAGCTGAAGGACTTGTATTACTTAGAGGCAATTACTTAAGGTTAAATGAATGGTCTGTCCGTCTGGCGGTACAGCCAGGCCAGGCCAAGGGCTGGATTTTAGCTTTGTTTCATATATAGACGTGGCGCACGGGTATAGGCGAGCGATTGTAAACGCGACGGTTGTGGTTTCGATTCTCACTCGGGATAGTGAAATATTTAATATTTTTATTTAATCGCTTTGGTACCGAGGCAAAGCGCGGCGTTGAACTCTGCCGCTTAACACGCCAAGCTTCAAGAACACGGTTAGTGAGGACTTACCGCCGAATTTTCTTATCCACCGAAATGTCTTACGCTGAACGGAGTGTCTTAACACTAGATTTCCTTATTATTGTGATATAAAAAAACCAATAGCTAGTTCTTGAGATCAGCGTGTTCCTGAGATCAGCGTGTTCAACGGAACAATATTTTGTAATTCAGCATGGTTATAATGTTATCTGATATGATTACACAGAGGATGTTACTTTTTTTATTTTTCTCGATTATTAGTCATCTCTCTCTCTCTCCTCCTTTTTATGGATTTTCTAAAACCATCAGCATAAACACGACGATTCCCTGCTATACGGGAAAAACTTAGAAGTCGTTTTTATATTTTAAAAAACAATTATTTCGTTTGATATTAAATTATATCTAAGTGATATTAAATTTCATAGTTTAAGGCATTTCGTGACTAGTTTACCTAGAAATAGCTCCAGAATTATTCTGCTGTACTAATCAATATTACTACCAAGACGTTTGATTAAGTAAGGAACTATAAAAATGTTAATCTTTAAATAATATAAATCAAAGTTGCTTTCCTCTGATGTACGCTTAATCTAATAATATGACTGATTTTAATGTGGTTTTCACTAATTGACACCTAGTGTTAAAACTCACTATTTTATACTCTCCTTCCGATTTTCAAAACATTATGTTTTAAGTGACGTAACTCAACGACGCGCTTTGTCTTGTTACCAGAGCGTGGAATTTAGAGTAATAATAAACGGCTAGTTAATTAAAGCCGAAAACCGCAAGAAGAGCACTAGCTTGCAATATAATAAAGTGTATTAATGGAATGGAGTGCAAGAGACTATTTTCGAATAATTTTGGCTTGTCTGTTCGTAGGTCCTGCCAAATGTGTTGACTGTCTGTCCAGGTCATTGAACTTTCGATAATTTTCACTTGGTTATATTTTGTATGTGTTTTATTATAGTAGATATAATATAATAGATATAATATAGAGGCCAGTCGTGGCGCAGCGGCACAAAGTGTGACTGTAAAACCGACTGGTTGTGGGTTCGATTCTCACTCGGTGGAGGGAAATATTTAATATTTTCATTTCTTCGCTCTGGTCTCGATGCAAAGCGTTGAGTTCTGCCACACGCAATGCCTAGAATTCGGCAGAATGTGGGGAACGGAGTGTCTTCATACTAGATTCCCTCTGCCTACCCTCCTGCGCGGGATTCAACGTGAAGCTGATTTTTAAATTTATTACAACCCTTAAGATTAAAGTTTATTTTCTCGAAAATGTGTAAATTTATCTATATATAAATCAATATAATATTTTTAAAGGGTTATTCCACACTTAGGAAAGAAAAATACTTATTTAGAAAAGTTATAATAATTTTAAACATAGTCGTACTCGAACCCGCGCCTCCTGGTCGGTTTCAAGGAGCGGGTTCGAGTCCCACTACGTTCAAATTTTTTATACGTTTTCTAAATAAGTAATATAATATTTATTACTTCTCTCTATGGTATAAACTAACTTCACAATCCACCGCCATATAGAGCTATTGTAGTAGGATCGATTCAAGCGAGACATGTGAAATAAAAACAACGTCTGGCCCTTTGTTCCTAAGTAGATAAGTTTCATATTAACTTTAGTCTGCCCTTATAGTTAGTTGCATATTATATATTTTTTGTTAAAATTGTATTAGTAGAATGTTTAAAAAATGTTACTAAAGAAATTTAAGGCCGTCTTAGCCCAGTGGCATAAGGTAGTGACTGTAAGTTCAACGGTTGTGGGTACGATTTTCATTTGGGGAAATGAAATACGAGTATTTATTTGTTCTCGTTCTGGTAACGGATCAAAGCGCGGCGTTGAGTTCCACTACACAAAAAGCAATGTCTCTAAAATAATGCGGTACGTGGGGAACAATCTCTTAACACTAGGGCCACGCTAAAAAATATATATTCATCATTAGAAAGTTAATTTGTTAGGTAGAACTGAAAAGCTATATTTTTCGTGAATTTAATTACTGTAGTGTTTACGTAAGTTAGAGGCACCTTAATTTAACCTTACGTGTACATTAATACTCTCTTAGGTTTAATTATTTTTTTATAGTCCAATTATATAATAATTATAAAAACAGTGGTAAAAATTTATATATTTTATAAAAAAAAATTTGCTTCACGCTGTATCCCGCACACAGCAGAATACGCGGAGGGAACATAGTGTTAAGACACTTCGTAGTCCACTTTCCGCGGTATTCTGTTTCTTACTATCAGTTTTAGAATTTTGGTGAATTTCAACTTAGCGGTTCCCTACACTCTTAAATTTGAACGCCATATTTCAGCGTTCTACGCCACGTAATTTCAGCTTTACGTTGTCTTTCTGTTGCTCAGTAACGGAAGAGTTTTATATATACTATTTATTTTTTTAAATTCACCTAAATATGCTTATGAACAGCATTATATGCATATGCTGTGGCATATACGCAAAAATAAAAAAAACCCACTGGTCACATATGAAAGGGCTTAAAACTTTGACAATTAAAGCTCGCTCCAAGCAAAAGTGCGGGCGTAAAAAATAACGAGCGAAAACTGTCAGACGGACCGATTTATACTGAGTTCGGAGATAATTTAAACACCCCTTGTGTTTCTTTTTCTATTCTCGTAATGAATCCATTCTATATACAAATGTATTTTATATTTTAATTTTTTGCTCTGGTGTCCAGTCAAAGTGCGGCGTTGAGTTTCGCTACTCAACACGTAATATCTAAAGAAATCGGCGGAAAATGGAAACGGAGTGTCTTAACACTAGGTTTCTCTCTTTTCTTCTAGGATAGCTTTGGCTGTACACGCAATGGTTGTGGGTTCTATTTCCAATTGAATGAATTACATTTAAATTAAAATGGGGAGTGAAATGCTTAGGACATTTCTGACTATCCATCAGGTAATTTCTGTCTTCCCTGCGAGACGCGGGATACCGCGTGAAGCTGAAAAAAAAAATAAAAATTTCAAGTCCTTAATTGATAGTGAACTAAGGACTTATTGAATTATTAATAATACTATAATAAGAGTATAATATTCACTATATAAAGTGATTATTATCTTCTAAATTAAAATCGACCAAATTAAATAATTTTCCTAAAATGTATTGTACCAGAGCCAGCTCCAAAATTAAAAAAATATAATTATTTTGAAACATCCCTTGAGAGCTATGGTTTCACGGTATCATAAGCAAACCATTACTAAATACATATGTGTATATATGTGTGAGTTAGAGAAATTTTATAAACATTTTTTGTTTTATTTCTAACAGTCAAAGAAAAGAAAAGTGACTTTTTTACTGTCTGGCAATTCAATATATATTGAATAGGAGGCTGGTAGCCATTTGAAAAATTAGGGGTTGTGGGTTCGAATTGAGGAAATAAAATATTTAATATTTTTACTTTTTTTCTTTTTGCTGGCAAAGCATAGCTTTGAATTCCGCCACTCAACGTGCTCTGTCTCCAGAATTTGGAAATTGACTGAAAGTGGGGAACGGAAATATCGTAATGGGAACAGAGTGTCTTAGCGGGTACGCAGAGGGAACCTGAGACAACCTGAGACCCATATGATGAGGTCCCCTCTGCCTACATTGTTATATGCGTAATACAACGTAAAGCTAAAAAAGCATATGTTCAAAAGAGATTTAAGTACACAACCATAGCGTACTGTTAAATATTTTATTTCAATTATAATACAATATTATTGAGCTGCATTAAATAATAATAATTATAAACTAAACATTACATACAAATAAATGTTAAATAAAAAAAACTGAATTTAAAATGAAAATCGCACACCCATCCATATATATACTTCAACCACAGTTGCTTAACCAATTTCCATAGCAAGCCACCCCTACCCTAGCCTGTATTTCACGCCCTTCGCTCTCAATTAGAGATTAATATCGTATTGTCTGCCCTAACGTAACCCTCTACACGTTTTCCACGGTGAATACTTTGAATAGAATATGTTCTGTGATGACCAGTTTGTTCTTGTGATTTTAGTTAGTTATATGTTTTAATATGTTATTTGTAAACTTTGAGGTTAGTTAGTTCGATTCCCATTCGAGGAAATTAAATATTTACTTTAATTTATATTTCCATTTCTTCGCCCTGGTGTCGAGGTTAAGCGCGGCGTTCAGTTCTGCGACTCAACACGCAATGCCTCCAGAATTCGGTGTAAAGTGGGGAACGTAGTGTCTTATCACTAGGTTCCCTCTGCCTACCCTGCTGTGTGCGGGATACAGCGTGAAGCTGATTTTATTTTCTTCGCTCTGATATCGAGGCAGAGCGCGGCGTTGATTTCCGCCACCTCAGCACGCAATGCTATAGAATTCGGTGGAAAGTGGAGAACAGAGTGCCGTTATACTAGGTTCCCTCTGTCTAACCTGCTGTGTGCGGGATACAGTGTGAAGCTAAATTGATTTAATTTAATTTACTTATAATGATATGAATTATAAATATCAGAAAAACGAAAGCGGGCGAAGCTGCAGGCGGATCGCTAGTATACTATATATGAAAAAATATTTTACTTATATCCAAAATTAGAGTGTTAAAAACATTTCTTTCCTATACATTGAAATATATTAATTTTAATTTTTTTTATAATATTTTCTTCTTGTTACAGGTACATTAGGATATTTTATAATAATTATGTTATAGTGACGTGACGAGGCTAGTGAGGTGACTTAGAAAATCGGTAGCTCTTTTAAGATTTACACATTAAGAATAGTTAGTGTTAAGTGTCACAATGGGGTGCAATACAAGTTCAGACGCGAAGTCCAATAAGGAGGAGAAAGACGCTCAAGAGAACCAAGAGAATACTAAAACAGGTAAGTCTTTTTTTCTCCTTCTTTCTAATTATTTAAATCAAAGACAATGTTAAATAGAAAAAAAGCGTATTAGTCTATCTAAGAATAAATGTAACTTACAAATATGAAGAAAACTTTTATAAAACATATTGTCGATTTACGTACATATTTATATACATATAAGTACATATTTATATGTACCTAAAATAATTACCTGAGCGTCTGGTTAAAAATATTTAATAAATAGCATTCTCTCTAGTGAGACGATAATTCTTAGAAATTACCTTTGGGTAGCGGAAATTTGTAAAAATCTCCCTACAGAGATTCTTCCTATATACTAACAACATAAATAAGTTGTAACAAGCGTATAAAAATTTCGACGTGGTATTCGTTCGCTTGATGATAACGTATGGCTTAGTAGTCAGAGCGCCTGGTCGGTTTCCAGGAGTCCCTCTACATCCAATTTTTATACGTTGTCTAAATAATTATTTTTCTTTCCTAAGTGTGGAATAACACTTTAAAAATGTTAAAAATATATGTACCTAATTTGATTTATCCACTGATAATTGAATCTACGAACACTGCGTGCTGAAACATAAGTAAAATGTGACCTCGAATTTAGAGAACATCTCAATTCTACCCTAGAGAGATCATAAAACTATCGAATTTATTAAATAATAAAAAAATGCTTAATAAATCTTCTCTCAAAGTTATATAGAAGGTCGAAATTACATTATTCTTAATTTCGTTTAAAATACATATTTATTTCTACAATTTTCCACGACTGGCCTCAATCATAGCCTATATTCATATTTTTTGTACTTATGGAGTCAAGAACGAATTTTTTTTTAAATAAATATTAACTTTATATATATTTTTAACAAACAAGATCAAAGGCATTCTTTTTATAAAATCAGCATCAAGCTACTGTTAACACACCGTTCTCCATTTTCCGCTGAATTCTGAAAAAATTGGGTGTTGAGTGGCGGTGCTTAACGCCGCGCTTTGCCTCTACACCAGAGCGAAGAAATGAAAAAATAAATTTAACTAACTACTTTTAAACTTTTTAAATACAAATTTGTAAACGTAAAAGAATTTTAAGAGGTCTGCCAGTGAAGCTTGAAAGGTAATATTGAATGTTTATTAAAGCTGTATACAGCTTTATTGGGCATTGTTATCTGAGTACACATTTGCGTATTAAATCGATATACAATGGACCTGGAATGAATATGAATAGATATTTGTTTTGAATTTTTTTTTTGTATCTGTTTTCTGTTTTTTTTTTAGTATTTTTAGCAGAATAGTTTTTTTTTTTAAATATTTATTTGTTTATTTGCTTGTTCTGGTAATGAGGGAAAGGGTGGCGTTGAGTTCCGTAACTTTATATGCAATACCAGAATTCAGTGGAAAGTGGGAAACGGAAATGTCTTAATGGAAATTCCCTCTGCTTATCCTGCTATATTCGGAAGACAGTGTGACTAGAAAAAAGTATGTTGTTTTTTTGTAGGATTTCTAGTCTAGTGTTTTATCAGAGCAAAGAACTTAAAATAAAAGATAATTTTGTAGTAAATATATATTTATTATATATATAACTAAGCAGGCTAAGCAAGGAGCGGGCACTAGTTTCTAATTTACAATGTTTATGTATAAGAAAAATGTTGTAACATTGATTTACATTGATATATATTTTTTTGAAGCCTCCGTAGCACAGAAGTCACACACAGTGTCAGATCCTACACATAGAGTAGGCAGAGGGAATCTGGGATCTTAGTCTTAAGATACATCGTTCGCAATTGGACAGTTCCGTTTACCACTTTTCACTGAATTATGCAAAGGTGAGAAAATAAAAATATTAAACATTTTATTTCCTTAAGCAGGAATCGAACTTAGTTTACACTTCGCCACAACTGGTATTGTTATAAATTTGGTATTGTTGTACTTTTCGGATTATGTTTTCAAAAATTGACGTATTTAATACAAAAATATTTAGTTATTTCTATATATCTCGATCTATCTAAGTTGGCTGTAGGTAGACGCATGACAAAGGCTGTTGTTCCCGTGTAAATGCCGATCATCCGGGAATTCAGGCATAAAAAGTAGTCTATATATTGTTCCACATTTCTTTGTATTACTCAGTGAAAGTCTCATCAAAATCGGTTAAGCTATTTAGGAGATTAGCTAAAACAAACAGCAAGACATAGAGGCGATAATTATTTTTAAATCACAGACAGACATTTTCATTTTATTTAAATAGAAAAAAAATGTAATGCTACATATGATATAAATGCATTATTTTTGTAACAAAAAAAGTAACTACAATACTATACTCACTAGTTTTCTTGCATTAACAAATAGTCTGTCTCTATGACACAAGCCGGCCGTGTGCCAAGTTTACGTATAGCAGACGTTGAACTCTTGTTGATATATATTATTAACATATATTGAATAAGATGTCGTTTTTGGTGCTATGTCGAAGGTCATGGGTTTGATGTCCAACTAGGAAAAATATTTATATCGATATAGACAGTCAGTCCAAGTCTAAAGTTCTAAGCTTCTACATATAATCATAATAGAAATGCAATGAAGCTGTAAAATAAATTCCTTTTTTTGGCTTCATACTCTACTTCACATTTAGCAGGGTAGGCACAGGGAACCTAGTATCAAGGAAAGGAAGTAAAGGAACGGAGTGTGCGTTCCCCTCTTTCCGACCAATTTTCGAGATATAAATTCCTTTTTTGGCTTTACGATCTACTTCGCATATAGCAGGGTAGGCACAGGGAACCTTGTATTATGAAAAGGAAGGTACAGAATGTCCCTTTCACTCTTTCCGCTCAATATTGCTCAATTTGAGTGGCGAAATTCAACGCTTTGTCTTGTTACCAGAATGAGGAAATAAAAATAAGCCGTTGCCTCGAGTGAGAATCAAACCCAATTACCGTTTTACAACCTGACACTGTTAATGAAAAATAATCTTAATTACTATATAATCTAAGTTTTTAAATACCTACATAAGCTGTAATTTCCAACAATTTTCGTACACACATGTAAAGTACCAACGTTCCCTTTGTCAGTGGAGGCCCTCTAATTATAGCGTTAGTTAATCCGTGAGATTTACACCGGAGTAATTAAACTTAAGTCGTGTTTCTGTGTTACCCTTTTAAATCTTCTCTACAAAATCTTAATTTTATGTGTAATTTGTGTTGTTTGTTAATAGTATTGTTAATGGTAATGTAAAGAGATGATATGATGAGTGAGGCTAGTTATGGTGGAGGGGGACTGTAAAAGCGACAGGTTGTGGGTTCGAAATCCATTCGGGGAATGTAATAATAATATTTTTATTTGCATGCAAAGCGTGTTTTGAGTTCCGCCACTCAACACGTAATGCCTTCAAAAATTCGGCGGAAAAGTGGGGAAGAGAAATATGTTAATGGAGAACAGAATGTCTTAATGCTATTTTTTCATAACTGTGGACTGTGTGACTGGAACAGTGTCTGACTGTAATCGGAAGAACGAGATTGTATTTAATTATGTTTTCCCTACCCTAATATATAGAGCGTGGTATTGAGTTCTGTTACTCAACACAAAATGTCTTGACAATTGGGCGGTGAGTGGGGAACGGAGTGTCTTAAAAATAAGTTCCTTCTACACTGATACGTGGAAAAAAACATGAAGCTAACCCAGCTTCTATTATGCTACTAAATACTGTTACAAAATTTAAATCAACTACCTTTATTCATAGAATTACATTTCTTACTTATCTTTTAATACAAATATTTTCCGAAATAAACACAAAAAACATATCTACAATTTTCAATGATCACATAAAAGAAAATCGTGTAAAATTACACGTTTCAAACGTCTCATTTCTCGCTTGACTTTAAGAAAATCGAATCTTCCAATATACTCATAGATATATCGTCTATCAAACCGTCTAGATTAGATTTATAGGAGTGAATACACCAATCAAATTTACCTCTGTCTGACCTCACGTAACCTGAAAGCTATTGACTTTGAAAAGACGAATGGGCGTCTGTGATTTTTTTTTAAATTTTGATACAAATATAGGTAAATACGTAAATACGGTAAGAGTACGTAGTGTTGAGAAGTTCTTTTTAATTTTTTTATTATATAAGAGATATTACATGTTAGGTTTTGGAACTTAACGCTGCGAATTTAAAGTGATTTTTTTAATCTAAAAAAAAGATTGGCCATAAAACATGATGACTTGTCAAATACATTTCTTAGATGAAATTTTCAAGACAGCTCCATCAAAATAATTGTAATGCTTTTAACTTGAAAAAAAAAAATAGACCTCCCAAATTTCTCTTTTTAGAACAAAAACGTGTTTTTCCAAAGTAATGGTAGAATCATGACTTTGACTTTTACAACCTCGTATTTTAAGAGGGGCGAACAAGTGTCTTGCAGAAAAACTAATATATGTATATTTTACGGCTTAGTTTTCTTATTTCGATAGATAAAAATAAAGAAAGTGACCTTAAAATGGAACGATAATTTATGTAGTTTTCGTACTATATCTATCTATAATAAAAATAAAATTCTTTGTGAATATAATTGAGATTTGTTTATTAGTATTTGCGTTGAGCTTAGGCACTTAGAGTGAAAAGATTCGTATTTGGGCGGAAAATGGAGAGCGAAATATTCTGTTGATAGTGGCCCTACTCTCTGCATTTCCTGCTAGAAGTTCCATTTTGTGACTGAAAATAGTTAAAAGTTAATGGTTTGGAATCACTCGGATGACAGTGGTAACAATTATTAAACAAGAAAGAAATGTTATGAATATTTTTTAATAAAAAAAACTCGACTTCAACCAGATCCCATAAACAGAAACTAACCAAACTCTCATCAAACTATCATTGAAGTATATCCTTTCCAAGAATCATCGAAATCGGTTGGCGTGATATTGATCTATTCGTCCATTCGCGCGTACTTATTTAATGCAAATTTAAGCCTTATGTGATTTCATCATGGATAAAATTTTATAAAAATAAAATGGGACCACACTGAGTTTTTAAGATCTCCAGTTTTCAAATACAAACGAAGAGTCATCAAAATCAGTCTACCCAGTTAAAAGTTCTGAGGTAACAAACATAAAAAAAGAATACAGCCGAATTGATAATATCCTCTTTTTACAGAAGTCGGTTAAAAGATAAATATTTACAAAAAAAATATGATGAACACTATATCCTCCGCCTTCGCTAATATAATATACATTGTTTTCGTTCAAAAAACCGCTTATTTTTACTAGTGTTAGTTGTATTTCTCTAAGGATAGAAAAGTATTATAAGAAAACGTATGAAATATTTTTTAGCAAATTTTATTATGTGGACACGATTCTAAAAATATAATAAAACTGTGTTGAACAATCTTAAAAGTCATAATCTGCTTTAAAAAGCCAAAAAGGAAATTTATCTTCTTTATAAGCTAGATAAAGAAAACTGATTTTTTTTTATCACTTTCTTAACTTTAAGAAACAAAATTTTTATAGCAATTTCAGTTTCTATACCGGGATTCATCTATTTTCTTTATTTTGTTGTTGTGTATTAATGAAGTAGTATGTATGTTCTTCTACTTTATTTTGAAAAACTAATTTCTTAAAATGTCAATGTGCGCGAAAAGATTACTTAACTTTGGTTGCTTCTCTTATAATATTTCAAGACAATGCAATTCAAGACATCATTTTTGTAAGGTTACTATTATTTTTTTATTTTAACCCATCGCGTTCTTCAGATACAACAAAGAGATGTCCAAGCAATTCTTTTTGTTTTTCTTTTACTTTCACGCGGTATCCCGCATAAAGCATGTATGTGGGACCCTGGAAACCTATAGTTAAGACATTCTAGTCTCCATTATGAAACTTTAGGGTCCCACCTTCCGTCGAATTTATGAAGCAATTCCTCAAGAATGTGAAATGTGTTGAGTTGCTCAAGTCAACGCCGCTTTTTTATGGTAACCAGAGTGAAGAAATGAACGTATTAAATATTTAACACCCTTCAGTAGCAATCGAACCTACAACCGTCGCGTCTACTGTCATACACTTGAGCCCCTGCACTCCGACGACTTTACAACGCATTACTTTATTTTTATATAATTATAATGAAATCTGATTAACTACTGTTCACAGACAGACAGTGTATCTAATATAAAGCAGACAAGTTGGGTTATTAACTATAATCCTTGTTTTAATATATGCTTCTCATATAAAGCGGGATAAAGTTTTATAGCTGGCTTTCAAGTATAGTTTCGTTTGAGATTATGAAGGCTACGTTACTTAGATAAGCTAGTTTTTTGCCGTTTATATAGCAAAAACACGTATTTCAACACTATAAACAGAATCAAAATTAATAGAGTACTTTCAGTTCATCTACAATTATGAAATTTGGCAGCTACAGCCAGTTTTAATTCAGGGGAAAACATTTGTTGTTAAATCCTAAAAAAATAGCCTTAAATAACAAAAAACTAATCTACAGGTAGTATTAGTTCAGGGAAAAATTAAAACTACACATTTGTGGTTAAGTCCTAAAAAATTATAGCCTTAGAAAGGGCAAAACTTTGTATTAAAGCCGCTAGTTTAATTGACATATCAGATGAAAGGGCTCTAGCTAAGCTAAGCCTGAATTTCAGAAAAAGCTCAAGATCTCTAATTTTTGTACGGAATCTTAGGTGGGCCCGACTCGCATTGGTCCGGTTTCTTTCTCATTTATATTCACACAGTATAGAGATTATGAATTCCATCACTCGGAGTGTCTTAATGCAGAGTGAAGATTTTTTTTAAGAAAGAAAGCATAGTGTCGATATCTTCTGTTTCTATATTTAAGTGTTAAGAATGTAAGACAGTGATTAGTGATGGAACTCAATACTTTGCTATGTTAAATGTATTTAATTGTGGTTGTTCTGGCATTGGAGTGTAATCACGATAATTACATAATTATTAGATTCCTATTCGAGGAATTGGAGTAGTATTTGGGTCCCTCTGCCTACCCTATTATATGAATGCCTATTCTTCCCTATTCTCATAATAATTTGGCAAGTCTCCCTGATTATTTCCCTACGTCACGCAAAGACTCTATACCAAATTTCGGTGTTCTACGCCACGTAGTTTCCACTTTCCGTTGTTATCGGTTACTCAGTAGCTAAATACATTTTTAACGAAAATAAAATGAAATAGTAAAAAAAATGCTATGTTTTTTTTCTAAGCGGCAAATAAAAGTAAAAATATAAAAAAAAACAAAGCATATCTCAAAAATCCTATTCGCCGTTCAAATGAATGGCGTCATAAAGAACTAGAACAAAAACGGTCTCAGCTGTAATCATATAAACAACGTTCAGTAACTCAGTAGTCTATGTTATTTATTTACAGGCGTGTTTTAAAGCTAAGGATTTGGGTACATCGGTATATTGGTTAAATATGAAAGCTAATGTAAAATTTTTGGGTTCGATTTTCGGAAAAATATATACATAAGTTATGTATAAGACAAGTATTGGTATCAGCATCTATTTGTTTATTTATTAATGTTTTTTTATCAGCTTCACGCTGTATCCCGCACACAGCCTAGGTGGAAGGAACCTAGTGTTAAGACACTCCGTTCCTCACTTTCCACCGAATTCTGGAGGCATTGCGTATTGAATGGCAGATCTCACTTTGCCACGACACTAGAGCGTAGAAATAGAAATATAAATTTAAATAAATATTTAATCTCTTCGAGTGAGGATCGAACCCACAACGAGTAGATTTTACAGCCACACTTTGTGCCCATGCTCCACGACTGGCCTCAATAATATTTATTAATGTATTTCAAATAATAAGCGATTGGTCGTGGGTTTGGTTCTCATTCGAGGAATTGATTTTTCGTTTCTTTCTTTTTTGGAGTCTACGGATCAACGTGGGATAAAAAACTGACTTTTGGTATAAATTATTTAAATATTTCCTGACGCATTTCTTAGTATTTTAATAATTCAATTTGTTAATGTTTTATCTTTTTATAAAGGCAGCGCCATCTAGTGTTTTCAGTGGTCATGTAAACAAAGTATCTAAAAGCTTCTCTTTCCTGACCGCTTACATTAATTGTGCACACAGTTTGCAAATTTGCCATAGATGGCGCTGTTTGAAAATTGAAATTCTCAAACAGCGCCATTTCTGCAATAAAATTTAATTTAATTTATATTAAAATGTAATTTTACAGTAATGTAATAAAAAAAACAAGTAAATTATATTTTTATTATATTTTTTTTTTATATTTTGCATTAATAAAAATAATCATCAACAGTATTTAAGGAATTAAAAAATATATATTTTGCTTTATAAGTTCTAATAAATAATAAACCAATATGACTGAATAACTGTGGAATTTCTAAATGGAATGAATCTAATTTCTCCAAAATCAAATAAAACAGCAATCAATTAAGTTTTATTAATATGTTTTATTATTGTTTTCTACAACTGAAATTATTTATCTTACCAAAAAAAATACAATAAAAGAATTTTCATTATATATAAATCTTAAAACACACAAAAAAGTAAAAAAAAAACAAACAAAGATTACGGTTACTAATTACAATGTGTTTCTAGGGCACCTACGTCTGGGTGCTTGTCTTGTGCCTCTTACGTTGTGGGTCACGATCGTTATATCCCAATGCGGAACAATAAACGGCTTTTTACAAAGGAAAAATACTAAAAAAGATATTATTTTGCTTTACATATCGTTTTATTTATTGAAAATATTGCTTTTTAATGAAGTTAAATTCCGCCACTAAACATGCAGTATCTCGAAAATTGATTTAGAAGAAGGGAACGGAGTGTCGTAACACTAGGTAGGTTAGATTCTTTTTGTTCTTTCTCTGTTTAGATTTCATCATATAAAATACTTTTGATTTACCGATTATTTTAATTAAGTATGTATGTATATCACAATATAACATACTACGTTCATTTTGTTCCTTCATTAATATGCACTGCGCGACCAAAGGCTTAATATATTCAAATGTTTTTAATGAAATTCCGCCTTACACGGATCAATTTCAAAATATCACATTGTTCCTATTTATGACTTCCTTTTGTAAATATTATAATAAAATTGCGACGTTGAGATTCGCCACTCAATACGCAACGTCTCCAGAGTAAGATGCGGAGTGTCTCAACACTACACTATTCCTCTGACTACCCTGCTACATGCGAGATACAGTGCGCTACTAAAAAAAATATGATATTTTAACCGATTTCTGTAAGAAAAGGAGGTTATCAACTCAACTGTATTTTTTTTATGTTTGTTACCTCAGAGCTTTTAAGTGGGTGAATCGATTTTGATGATTTTTTTTATTTGAAAGGTAGATTTCAAAATTATAAATTAAAATTATATATTATTTTTTAAATTATTTTTGTTTAATTAAATAAAAATACGTTTTACTTTATGTAATATTATTTTTTACATTTTAGTTCTGTTTGAAGTCGGTTTTTTTTGTTAAAAATCAATTTATTATTTAAATTAAAGCGATAAGTTCAACATACATATGACAATTTTCATTATTTTTAGTATTATTTTAAGAATCAATGTTATAATATATTATACATTAATTGTAACCCCTTTTGCTACGAAAATAAGAGTATCATATTAATTAGCAGATTGTTTATATATAATTAGAAGTTGTCTGAAGACTCGAAGCTCTCGTAGCTCGGAGCTACGTCGTAGACGGCTACGGTATTTTGTTTTTGGTATAGCTATTCATATAATTGTTTATGCATTTTAGTATTTCGTGTTTAATTATACTTAATATATGATTGACAATATTATAGTGCAGTGGAAAAATGTATAATGTTTGTAGGTTCTATTTCAATTCGAATATTTTTTTTATTTGAAATATTTTTGTTTGTTGTTTTATTTAGCAAAGTATGGTATTGAGGAACAAAATTAGATCTTTTACGAGAAATTTACTAGCTGAATTTTTTTTCCCCTAATCATTCCCCTTAGTGGCAGTTTAATATAGTCCTATTCCTCCCCTCTGGTATAAAATCCAATAGTAGGTTGAATTATACATAAAATTAAATTAGCTTCACGCTGTATCCCGCACACAGCAGGGTAGGCAGAGGGAACCTAGTGTTAAGACACTCCGTTCCCCACTTTGAATTGTACATACATTTACGTATATAATACTCTTAATACAATAGTGTTTTTGAGCAGGGATCGAACCTGCAACCAACTCGTATGTAGTAGAACAGAGCGAGGAAATGGTTTTTATTGACAATTTAAAATGATTATATTTTAAAGTTGTTGTTTTTCTCAACCTAGAGTGACTTTACCGAATATTGTGATAGTATATCATATTTAATTGGCATTAAATTTTGTAAATGTGAGACCGGTCGTAGCTGATGACACAAACTGGGCGATGAAAAATAATATTTCTTTACCAAATCGAATTTTACGTTTTTCCTCATATAATGGCTTGTTGGAAATGTTGTCAGAAACGTCCTTTGAGACATCCTCTAATTATAAGCTTTTCAGCGGTCGTAATTGCTTTATTAGGTATTTATATATGTACATAAAAGATGACTTTATAATTTTATTTCAGCTTTTGGGTTTTTGAAATAGGAATAGTGGTCACTTTTGTGCAGCTGGACAACGTTTTACTGTAAAAGTGATGGTTGTGGATTCGATTTTTACTCGTGAAAAATAATAGGCTCCTTTGATATGATAAGGTGCATCAATCATCACACGTGTCTCGAGAAAACTGAAAGAGGAGTGTTAAAACACTAAATGTCTTTATCACTCACGTTATTCTACTTACTCAGCTATGTATATTTACTTTAATTATATAACATTGAACTATAATTCCGGAATAGAATGTCTGACGATTTCAGATTGTAGTGGTGTAATTCCCACTTTACCAAATATCTATGATAAACAATTATAGCGTTTCGTTTTCTGAATACAAAGAGAAGCAGCGTTAGTTTACGTTATCTAACACTTTTCTTTAACTTTACGGTGTATCCTGTACATAGTAAAGTAGGTAGAGGGAACCTGGGAACCTAATGTTAAGACATTCGTTTCTAATAAGAAATTTCCGGTCCCCAGTTTTCACCGAATTTTGGAGACATGTGTGTTGAGTGACCAGAGTGTTTTCTCGTAACCAGAGCAAGAAAATGTTAAATATTTTATTTCCTCAAGTGGAGAACCCACAACCTGTCGCGTCTACTGTCGCTAGCTTGGGCCCCTGCACCACGAGTGTCCTAAAACATCGGCCTATAGTATCTAACATATTCATATCTTAAATTAAGCAATAACAGAGAATAGAAGACTGTACACTAAGTTTTATCTACCCTTCGATAAGAAATAAACAAAAGATTAAAGAAACGAACACAATACGTTTTGTATTATTTTTTGTTACGTTTCCTAGAAGAATTCGTGCCGTAGGCGCTTGAAAATCGATTTTTTGGCGGTTTCATTATAATACATTGAACTTTGTTTAATATACAAAGACTTGAATATAAGAAAATATATGACTGAAACTTCTTTGATTAATCAGATTTGCTTCACGTTGTATCTCGCACACAATACTATAGACAAAGATAACCTAGTGTTAAGACACTCCGTTTCCCACTACTGCCGAATTCTGGAGGCATTGCGTGCTGAGTGGCGGTACTCAACGCCGCGCTTTATCTCTAAACCAGAGCAAAAAAACGGAAAGATAAGTATTTCATTTCCTCGAGTGGGGATCAATAGAGAGAGCAGAGAGAGACAGACAGAACTAATGAATATGAGGATAATACACATGTTAAACGAAGACATGACAAATTTGACCTTTGTATAGATTTGAGGAGAAATAGCAGCTCCCCGTTTTATCATGTATAAGAAGTAGAGACAGGGAACCTAGTGTTAAGATACTCCGTTCCCCATTTTCTGCTCAATGTGCGGCTAATCTTAGAGAGCGGAGAAAATGGATTGACGAGGAAACCGGACAAAAAAAGATAATCATGATCGTAGCAGGCATCAAACCGACAAATATGCGTTGACGTTGACTCACTGCGCCACGACGGCTTCAAATATGACTCGTATATACATTTAGAGATTATGGACTCATCTAATAGTACTCAATGATTGCTTTCATAATAGAAGTGGTTTTCTTATTATAGGCTATATGAGTGGGATTGACCCAATTACGTATGTATATAACACATATCTATACATGGTATCTATGATATCCTACACGTAATATAGCTAATTTTGTGCAACAATTACATACTTTTTATATGTTGAAAAAAACTCAATCATAGCTTGCATATAGTCTTGACATATTTTTTTTCTGTTTAGGGTTCCGTATCTTTTTAGAAAAAAAGGAACCCTTATAAGATCACTTTTTTGTCCGTCCGTCTGTTTGTCTGTATGTCCGTCTGTCTATCTGCCAAGAGCCGTTATCTCAGAAACGCTTGGAGATATCGAGTTGAAATTCAAACCATATGAATGATTCCACGAAAATAACGTATTTCTACATTTACTTTAAAAAAAGGTATAGCCGTGTATATCGCAAAAAACGCGTCTTTCGACACTATAAAGGGAATCAAAACTAATAGGATACTTCCGGTTAACCTAGAATTATGAAATTTGGTAGCATCTACAGGTAGTACTAGTTCAGAAAAAAATCATGAAACTATACATTTGTGGTTAAATCCTAAAAAATAATAGCCTCAGCTCAAGCTCAAGTTCAACTTAGGTATCAAACGAAAGGGCTCTGGATAAGCTAAGCCTGAATTACAGAAAAAGCTCGAGACGTACAATTTTTGTACTGAATCCTCGGTGGGTGTGCCAGACTTGCACTTGTCCGAATGTTATAAATAATTTTAATAAGCTTAAGCAATTTTAAATAATATAAACGGTAAATTTAATTTAAATGTTACTTTATGAATAAAAAGTCTTTTTTAATGAATATTTTATGTAAATTTGAATGTATTTAATATTTCTGATACCATTTAATTACTAAATCTATAGCACGCTATAAATACCTCGCGAATTTGGTTCCCAAAAGGGTAAAACAAAAAATTAAATACTACCTGCGTACATCATGATGAAGGTAGAACATCTGAGAGTAAAAGTAGGTCACGCTAACCCCAAAGTGATTAACGAATAAATTACAGTAAAATGAACTTTGCTTATCAAGTTAAAAGATACATTATCTAATTGCCGTCACTTTACAACCGGCTTGTCTTCCTCTCAATGCGAAACAACGATGTATACTCTTGCACTGTGTTTCGCCTTTAAATTCTAAATTATTTATTTATAAATTCATTGTTTGTTGTATTTAAAATAAATTTTAGGTTTTTATATTTGTATACAAGGTGTTACTTTAAAACCGACTGGTTGTGGGTTCGATCCCTACTCGGTGAGATGAAGTATTTACTTAAATTTATATTTCTATTTCTTCGCTCTGGTGTCGGAGTAAAGTGCGGCGTTGAGTTCCGACACGCAATGCAGGAGGCATTGAATTCGGCAGAAAGTGGGGAACGGAGTGTCTTACACTAGGTTCCCTCTGCCTACCGTGCTGTGTGCGAAATACAGAGTGAAGCTGATTTATTTTATTTTATGAACATTTTAAGTTAAGGTGTAGTTTAGGTTCCTATAGAAACTACAACTCAATATGTATTGGATTAGATATGAGTCTCGAATTGGGGGAAAACTTAGCAGAGCTGCAAAATAGGCGTAACGCCCTGTCGTGGAGCAACAAGACATGTTTAAATGTAAGCACGATGCTTGTAGATTCGACCTGGTAAGAAAAAACAGTCGGTGAAATGCGAGGAGGACTCGTGCACGAAGGGTTCCGTACCATTATTTATATACATATATCTATTTATGTAAAAAAGGTCACAGCGTGAAGCTGATTTATTTATTTATTTAAAAAAGGCAAAAATCACGTTTATTGTAGGTATGTATCCCGTACATAGAAGGATAGGCAGATTAAACCTGGGAAACTTGAAGACTCACCGTTCCCATAAAGATATTTCCGTTTCCACGATTTCGAATACTCCCCGCTAAACGACTGCAATAAAAGTGAACTACAAAAGAACATAACACTAAAAGAAAAAAAGTCTCCATCTCCATTTATATCTTTAGACAGAGCTCTGTAAAATAAGTAGGTTCGGAATGTTAATTCTAATGAAATGTGTTATTTTTTTGTAGTTGTATGCAGTCGATTTTTTTTTTTTTAACCTATTAATAAGAAAGTATCGCTAACAATGTGACTTAGAGGTACAAGGGTGTGACTGTAAACGCAACTAGTTATGAGTTGGACCCTCACTCGAGGAAATTAAATATTTATTTAAATTTATATTTTCATTTCTTCGTTCTGGTGTTAGGTTCCCTCTGCCTACCCTGCTGTTTGCAGCTTTATTTTTACTTATCTCTTACAAAAGCAAATCAGAATAACTATTTAAATTTATCGTAAATTTTTTTATGTTTTTTAATGTCTTCTTAGCAGAGCGAGGAAATGAAATTCATTAATATCTCTAAGTAGTAGTCGAACTAACAATAAAAATTGGGCAGAAACGTATTAAACTGTTTCTCTAATATTTGTATTATAATACTTAATTTACTCGATTAAATTGTGAAAATTAACAATTTATTTATTTTTTTCCTTAACATTTCTTCAAAACTTTAATAACATTTCAATTTACAAATGAAATCAATCATTGTTAACAATTTTCTTTGTTCACGCCAATTTACAAGTTTCATTGTTGTAACACAACAAAACAAAACTTGTGTCGCCCCTTGTACGTCCAGTACAAATATGTACCAATTAATACAAGCAATATAGAACCTTAAGATTATTAAAATAATGGTTGTTATTCTATAAAAATATTAATAATTAATGATTTAACTGATCCTATGAAATTAACAAAGCTTTTTGAACTTTGGACAACCTATTATGATTTTATACCACGAAGTTCAATTTTTTGGATTTTTTAACTAATATGTTGTATTTTTTTCGGACTATATTTTTATTAACGTTTCTTTACGTTGTCAATCTTGGATGAGTAAAAATAAAGTCTTTTTATTTACTTTCACGCTGTATCCTGCATATGGCGGGGTAGGTTCACGAAAACTTTTGTTAAAAAACTCCATTTCTCACTTTTCGCACAATTTTAGGTACATTGCCTGTTGAGTTGTGGAACTCAACGGCGAGCTTTATCTACTAGAGCAAGAAAATGAAATTAATTAAAATATAATTATTCGAACGAACCCACAACCATCTCTTTTACATTTAGACCCTGTGCCATTGCACCACGACTCGAAACATTTTATTTACTACCCAATTATTAAGAGTAATAATATAATTTTAAAAAAGGTTTTTTGCTTTGAAAACAAACTGAAAGGAACCGGAACCGGATGCAAACAACAGTATTATTCGAAACGGTGCGACTCCCTAGCCACTGATAACGCAAAAATTTTAACGTATTAAATTTAAATATTTAATTTTATTTTCAGTTTCACGCATGTAGCAAGGTAGGCAGGAGGGCCAAATGTTAAGATAAGACATTCTATTCCTCACTTTCCGCCGAATTTTTGAGGCATCGCGTATTGAGTGACGGAACTCAATGCCGCGTTTTTGTTTTAGTGCCAATGAAAATATTAATAAATAGCTCCCAGGAGTGGGAATCGAGTCCACAACAGCTGCGTTACAGTCCCAAGTTTGCTCTCCGGCGCTACGACGGCCTCAAATATTTGAGGTATATTTTTTTAATATATGTTCATATATTATGACTCTTATTATTTGATTTGTTTAACGCATTTTTATTAAGTGGAGCTGTAACTATGTAATTAAATCTAAGAATTTATGATTTCACGCACTTCTGATTGTTGCATCATAACGAAATTTGGCAATTATGTGTGATTAGATAATATTATTAGCATTTGCTTTTTTTCTATTTAAACAAAGATGCTTTTAACTAGTCAGTAACGTCATAAAACACCTTTACTCGTTACTAACATTGTTTTTGCTAGAAATAAATACCTTATATTTATACCTTCCCGCTATATTCACTAGATTCACTCTGCCTATCCTGCTATATACGGATATAGTAGGATAGGCAGAGTGAATCTAAGGTTGAGACACACCGAAAAATTTTTGGAGAAATTTTATGGATTAGCGGAACTCAACGCCGTACTTTGTCTTCTTAGCAAGATGAGGAAATGAAAATTATTCATCACCCCAAGTGGTGGTTATAGTTAGACTGTGCCGTTGCTCCGCGACAGCCTCCTTTTATAAATGCCTTATATAAATACTTTAAAAATATGAAACTGGAACAACTTTTCTTTTGTTTCTTCCTTTCTTTCTTCATTATTTAATAAAAAAAACTCCAAACCACTCAATTACTTACCTACAAACAAGTACCTCAAAAACATTCATCCAAAATCAAAACTTGACTGTAACACTGTACATACACCTCACTGAACCACCAAATACATTCACGCTAAAATGATTCTTATTATCAAAGAACAAAAACCCAATATTCCTTGTTTACATAGATAGAAATAGTTTCAACACTGTACGTCCCCCTAGCCTGCTTGACTCGCGTCACTGTCCCCGCGCTCGCGCCACCGCCACAACGTGTCTACGCCACCAACGCTGGTGGCAAAACTCGGTACTTTAAGAAGTTAAAGTGGATTTACTAAGGAAATACCTGAAGATAGTCGAGGAGCGATTTTTTCCGGGTAAGCTTTTGAAAAAAATGATTTTTTAAGTCAAAATTTGAAGGAAGTCTATAATTTTAACATTGATGTATTGCAGTTTTGAATATATTTTGTTATTTTTATTATGTATTTTGATGCAAACACATTTGTTGGTATATATTTTAGATGATTTTAAAATCAGATGGATTCTAATACAAAATTAGGTCATTCAAGTACTAAAGTATAAATAAAAGCTCTATACAAAGCTTTATGTTCCTACTTAAATATTTATATTGGTTACGTTATATTTATATTAAATTTCTTATATACATATATGACACTAATCAATAAAAAGAAATTCGTATAAAATTAGGTCACCGAGAGGTGTCTTTGAGTAAGGAAATATGAACAACAATTTTTATCTATCTATTTAAAAATCTATCTATTTAAAATTGAAGAAAAATTTTGTACTACAATATTTTGTTTTAGATTTTATTTCAATGAGCCACCCTGAGCTGAACAAAGTACATACCTATTTTCTAATCGCTTTAAGCCTTTTTTATTTATTATTATATATTATTTTATTATTATATATTATTACAGCTTAGTAACATGGAGATATAATAAGACATATAATTTAAAACATAAAAAAATAGCTTTTATTTTAATTTTGAAGAAACAATTTAGCAAAAAAAAAATTAATCATTATCATTTAATATTATTATAATAATGTCAAGACAAAAGCTTAAAAGAAAATTATAAAAATCATGATTCCTTTAAATATATAGAAAGAAGAGGGAAGGCGAATAAATAGGTTAGAACTAATGTACTAGGAGGGTTAGCTGTGTATATTTACACCTGCAAAGGGTAGGCTATTCTTATCAACGGCTTTCCATACAGTGTATCATTTTATTAAATTATTCATTATATTATAGACGTCGATGAGGTTAAGTCGTTTATTCAGTGCGTAATGGTAGTGAGTTCAATCTTGATTTGCTTAGAGAAAGTGCAAGATTTGGTTTACTACTAATAATAAATCCGAATCGGGTAAAAAAACGGGACTTGTCACTAAATTCTTGTTATTAGAGTAAAATACGGAGTGATGTGTCACTAAATTCTTCCTGTTCAACCAGCAAGATGAGGTCGATGCGTAAAGGTACGTAGTCCTCATATAGATATTATAAAAATTTAATCCAACGAAAACGCTGCTACCGCAAGTAAAGTGACCACGCCTTCTTTACTGCACGTAGTATAATAAAATATATATAAATTTATAATAATATATCATGTTTTGAATATTATGTGAGATATTTATTGAGTTGACTTGTTTGTCTAGAATTATCTATATCTATCTATTCTATCAACTAAAAACCCGAACGCGGCTTCGCTAGCTAAAATTTATTTTTATATTATAGTTAAAGGACATTTTACTATATATTGTATTCACATATTTATAATATTAGTATAGGATTATAAAGGTAATTGTTACATAATTCAGCGGAAAATGTTAACACTGGGTTCCTTTTGCTAACCTGCTGTTTGCGGGATACAACGTGAAGCTGATTTAATTTAATTTAAATTAAAAAGCTGAAAATAGCTCATTCTTCTCAGGATATACAGGTTTGAATTAAAAATATATTTGTGTGGATTGTTAAACATAAAGATATGTATTTTGCCTCACTTTATTTTACATAATATTTTATATATAAGAATGGTTTTAAATGAAACAATAATGACCGGATAGTCCCTGGTCACGGGTAAATAAGTTAAGTACATTTTTAATTTTTAAAATAGTGTTCCACACTTAGGAGAGAATATTACTAGGCCAGTCGTGGCGCAGGGGTACAAAGTGTGACTGTAAAACCGACTGGTTCTGGGTTCGATCCCCACTCTTTCCTTTCCATTTCTTCGCTCTGGTGACGAGGCAAAGCACGGCGTTGAGCTCTGTCACTCAACACACAATGCCTCCAGAATTTGGCAAAAAGTGGGGGAATGGAGTGTCTTAACACTAGGTTCCCTCTGCCTACCCTGCTGTGTGCGGGATACAGCGGGATGAAGCTGATAATATACTCGTATATATTACTGCAAAGTGTTCGAATCGTCGGGTTCTCTATAATGTATTTACGGATACAAAAATTCACGCGATTAATCATAAAATATGTTAAAATTGCGAAAACCAAAGATCTTATGGAGTGAAAGATTTCTTGATGATTCAACATTTTAATTATTCGAAACTTAAGTAATTATACTTTACAATATTCCAAGTTCTGAAATAATTTTACTATAGAGGGATCGTTATCGTTATTATGTCGGTTTTTCTTAGCTCCACGCTAGAGCCCATCCACACAGAGTGGTAGGCAGAGGGAACCTTTGGAACCTAGTGTTAAGGTACTTTGTTCCACATCTTCCGTTTTCAATTTTCCGCCGAATTCTTGAGGCGTTGAGTGGCGGAGCGCCACGTTTTGCTGCATTACCAGAGCTAGGAAATGAAAATATTAATTATTTCATTCTTGCAAGTGGGAATCGAACCCACAACCTGTCGCGCTTAGAATCTCATGCTTGTTCTCTTGCGCCACGGCGTACAAATTAAACTCAAATATTTGATTAATTACAATTATGTGCAAATAAATCACTTACACTTTAAAATATTGTAAATATAATTGCGAATTAAATACAGTAATTTTGTATTATACTTACATAATAAAAATAAGAATCTTTAAAATCGGTTTGAAGAAGTTAATAAACATGTATTAATTTTACTTATTTTAACTTAACTTCACGCTGTATCGCTAGCGGGGTAGTCAAAGAGAACGGAGGACCAAACGCTAGGGTCTCTACATACCTCTTTCGCCTCGTCCACTATCACCAACCTCTCTATACATGCCCTCCGGGGGGCCCTCATGCTTTTTACGTGACCTTCCTTCAGTATCTTTGATATGGTGTTTTCAAAGGTCAACCGAGGTCTCCCCCTACCTCTCTTACCTTACTTTTCCATCTTACTTACTTTTCCATCATAAATATTTTTTGCCACTCTTTCAACACTCATTCGTTCGACGTGCCCAAACCAGCTCAACACCTTCCTAGTTTATTCTTAAATTATTTTGTTTATTAATTTCTCCGTCAATTGTGTGTAAAATAAAAAAGAAAATATAAGTGTCAAATATAGGATAACTCTTCTATTTCCGAAGTCGGTTAAATTTATTTACTTACATTTACAACGTACTTTATATATAATAGAACAAAATATCATATTTTATGTATCTAAATAAATCATAAATCAGCTTTACGCTGTATCCCGCACACTCCGTTTCCCACTTTCTGCCGAATTCTGGAGGCATTGTGTGTTGAGTGGCAGAATTCAACGCCGCGCTTAGCCTCGACACCAGAGCGAAGAAATGGAAATATAAATTTAAGTAAATATTTCATCTCCTCGAGTGGGGATCGAACCCACAACCAGTCGGTTACACTTTGAGCTACTGCGCCACCATTGGCCTCATTTATTTTTAGTATATCTAAACATATTAAATATTATAATATTATTATAACAACGGAAATTCTGCGCAATGCCGCATAGTTCCTGCAGTACAACATTAATTGGCTGTTCTTACTACTTAGCTTTTCAAAGGAAGAATTAATTACCGAACTAACTGATACTGTATCAATTATATGAAAGCTGTATTGATTTAAGTATGTTTTGGTATACTTAGTCGTTGTTGTTAAGAGGAAATGTTTAATATTGCTCATAAGATGCTAGGTTTCACGAAATATTTGTTATACTGTATAGTATCTCGATAGAAATAAGAAAAAAATTAGAGATTTTTTTTTAACTAATTAACTTTAGTTAATAAATCAGCTTCACGCTGTATCCCGCACATAGCAGGGTAGGCAGCGGGAACCTAGTGTAAAGACATTCTGGTCTCCACTCCCCGCCGAGTTTTGATGGCTTTGCGTGCTGAGTGACAGAACTCAACGCCGCACTTTTGCCTGGATACCAGAACGAAGAAATGGAAATATACATTTTAAATAAATATTTGATTTCCTCGAGTGGGAATTGACCCCACAACTAGTCGCGTTTACAGTCACACTTTGTGCCCCTACGCCACTACTGGCCTCTACTTTGAATGAGTAGGATATATATTTATTACCTTTAGGCTTTATCCCTCATATAGCAACCTAAGCAGAGAAAATTGAATGTTAATTACTACCCCAATTCGAAGAACTGCGTGATGACAGGCGGAACTCAACTCTGTGTTTTGTCGACATCAGGCCTCGCAAGTAGTTTTTATAATGTTGAAATTTTCAAAAATATATTTGTCGTGCGGCATATAAAAGTATTTTTAATGTTTAATTTACGCTACTATGTTAGAATTTTTGTTTATATTACACTATTATTGTAGGTAGGTAGGTTCACTTGATAGAATCTACATATTTTTCAAAAAAAAATGTGTTATTAATTTAATTATATTAGTTGTCGGTTTTTACTACTTAATATTCCATATATCCAAAGGTATATTTCCAGATTAACTCTGCCTTAGTAAGCGTAACATTTGGAGATATTTAAATAGATAAAAACAGTTTCCATATAAATGGTTGCTTTAGACAAAATTCACACGAAAACTATGTAAGGAAAAATTTATTTTCTTCTTTTAAAAATAGTATTAAAGATTTTAAATAATATCTAGCGTTTTATGACCACATTTTGTGAGATAGTTAACCGAAGATAGATACCGATAGAAGCTTGATTTTTTCTGTGTTTCTAGGGACCATAGACAAGACTAGACTAAATATATAATATCAATTGCAACTTGATACCTCCGCGCGATCCTGAGATAAATGGTCTTGACAGACGGATAGGCGGACAGCAGAGTGACTCTATAAGGTCCTGTTTTTCCCTTTTAAGGTACGAAATCCTAAAAATACTAGTCAAACACGAGTAGAACTCGCATACCGAGAGTTCCGTACAAATTTCAGAATTGTATATCAACAGCAGTACAATTTATAAAAGTTGACAAACTTAAGTTAACGAACGTATGCACTCATTTTGTATGAAATGAACTACAATTAAAAGTTTGTAAGTTTTACTTTAATTGTTTTTGATTTTTTACTTCATTTGTACTGCAAGTTTTCATTTGTTGCCAAATGTAATATTTAAAGGTCCACAAGAAATACCCTATATCTTTTAATTACTCGGGGAATTTGATATTAAAATTCAACAACAACGATGCATAAACGCTCGTATATTTAGATTGTGTTAACTTAGAAGATAGTTTTTTTTGAGCTCCAGACGACTGTAGATATGAATATTTGAAATAGACTTCAGATCGATATTTCATGAATATTTGATATAAATATCAGACGATCTATAAATACTCTTGTCAGACGAACAGGCGGACAACAAAGTGATTTTCTTTTCGTTTTTTCTTTTTGAAGTACGGAACCCTAGAAAGAATTCCTGACTAGAAATTGAACTTAAAACTTTTGTAATATACAATTAAATGTATTCAGGATATAATATATACAGAAATATATATGAAGTAGAAGTACTAAATTGCTTTTCCAAAAAATATTACAAAAACTAAGCGCGTACAAAGTAATGCCAAAAATTTAAATGAAGCAGCCATTTGTAAACTTTATTGCCGAACAACCATTGTTCAGTCTGGGGGGTTTAGAATTTGTAGCGATACGCACTTTTTAAAAATAAAACCAATATGGTGGATGAGGTGAAGTTATATTTTACAGAATATGTTTTTTTTTTAAATTTAACCCACTCATGGCTGTTGTAGCGCAGTGGGACAGCACTTGACTGTACGACAACATAATACTTGTTGGTTTTATCCCCACTTGGTGTAATGACTTATTTTCAATTTTCTGTTCTAGCAAGACGAAATGCGGTATTGAGTGCCGTCACTGAATAAGCATTGTCTCTAATTTAAATGTGAAGTACAAAACAAAGTTCCTTGGTTTTCTTTGTCTATACTGAAAAGTGGAAAAAGCCCGAACCTATCTCATATTGTGCGAAGTAGAGAAAGGGAATAGTCTCTACACGCTGTTCAGTGGATTCTCGTGGTTTGTGCGTGACCACCAAAGAGTATCATCGAAACTGTGTTCTCGAAAGTCAACTGAAGTCTCATCCTGTATCTTCTACGATAGACTCTTGCTTCATAAACCATTTTTACCATTCTTTCCTCAATTATTACTTGCCATTCTGTGTATCTCTTTATTGTAGATTCTGGACTAAGTTCCAATGATGAACTGAGAGTTCTTTCTACCTCTCTGCCCACTAACTTTTGCATTACATACACTAGTATCACTTATCCTCTCAACATGATTAAATGCTAAATTTTAAAATTTATCTTTTAAATTCAGAAACCTTTACAACGGCGAAGTTAGTTTTGCGACAGTTTTTATTATAAATTTCCCTTAAGGCGAGTAAAGATAAAATTCCTTTACAACACTCTCGAGGCTGGACTGAAACAACGTACACTAGACATGTCTACTAGAATTTATATGATTATTCTCTAGAATTCTAGATTTCACTATAAGTTACAGCATTACTTCATTTCGTGGTAAATTATTTGAAAATAATTTTTTTTAGGGTTTCATACCTTTTTAAGAAAAAAAGGAACCCTTATAAGAAAAAAAAAACGAATAAGGAACCCTTTATTGTTCATCCATCTGTCTGTTAAGACTCTTTATCTCTTAGAGCGCTTAGATATATCGAATTGTAATTCAAATCATTTTCTCAGATCTACGACCCCATAATTTCCTGTTAAAAAACTTATTTCTATATTTCCTTGCCGTATATATGACAAATGTATACGCGTATTTCAATACTATCAAGGGAATCAAAATTCATAGGGTACTTCCGGTTGACCTAGATTTATGACATTTGGCAGCTAATATCTACAGGTAGTAACAGTTGAGGATAAAATCTGAAAACTATACATTTGTGGTTAAATCCTAAAAAATAATAGCTTTAAATAGAAAAAAACGCATATTTCGACACTATAAACAGAATCAAAATTAATAATAGGGTACTGTACAGTTAACCTAGAATTATTAAATTTGGAAGCTAGCATTAACAGATAGTACTAGCTCAGGAAAAAACTAACTTACAACTATACGTTTGTGGTTGAGCCCTAAAAAATAATAGCCTTAAAAAGGGGGCAAAATTTGGTATTAAAATCGCTAGTTGAATTGGGGTATCAAATGAAAGGGCTCTGGCTAAGCTAAGCCGGAATATCAAAAAAAGCTCAAGACCTCCATTTTTTTATCCTTATCTTTATCCATTTTTTTCCTTGTCCGATTTTTTGCTAGTTTGTCTATCTTTCTGTTTGTTTGGGCTGTCCCAGGAACAGCCGAGTTATTTTCTATGAGATTTCGCTGAAAGATACACAGGCTAAGCTTTTTATACTGAAACTATATATATCGAGAATTACGTAGCAAAACAGCGTTTGTCGCATTTTTACTCTAGTGTCGAGGGAAATCGTGTTAAGTCTTACCAGTGCTAATAAAATATTTTCTTTTGATACAATAATTGAAATAATACATTTAAAAATTATTTAGCTACAAGGCTTATCTCGAATAGCGGCTACCTGCCCAGATGTTCTCCTTTTAAACAGTAGTTTGGAAATATGTTTCAGTTTCAGTAGTTGGGAATGTGTTCTCGTACGTGGTCAGTGAAGTTAAGTAAAGTTTAGAGTGTGTTTAGCACCTTAGGAGAGTAATTCAGACGGATTAATGTTGAAACGACCATTGTTAGTGAAAATATATAAATAATAATAGAGAGAACACGCATACTTTTTTTAGTAAAATAATATCGTGTCTGTTTGTTAACTATCATGTTCATTTGGAACTTTCCAATTTAAAAAATACACCTTTCTTCAGGCCAGTCGTGGCGCTGTGATACCAACTGGTTGTGGCTGCGATCCCCACTCGAAGACATGAAATATTTACTTAAATTTATATCTCCATTTATTCGCTCTGGTGTCAAAGCAAAGCGCAGCGTTGAGTTCTGCCACTCAACACGCTAGATGTTCAGAATCCGGCAGAATGTGGGGAATGAAGTGTCTTAACACTAGGTTACCTCTGCCTACCCTGCTACATGTGGGTTACAGCGTGAAGCTGAAATATTAAATATCGACACCAGAGCAAAGAAATTAAAACATTGCATATTTCATTTCCTCAAGTGGGAAACGAACTCACGACCTATCGCGTTTACAGTCACACGCTTGTGCCTCAACTTAAGCTAACCTCTTTATTTTAAAAAAAATAGGCCTATTAATATACAAATACACATTAGAAGTTAATTAATACGGCCATTCAGGCGTACTCTAACATCAATCTTGTGATTTGATAGGCACTTATGTCGTAGTTTACTGTTGATTAAGTAATGGTATATCCTTGTTAATTGATGAGGATGTTCGTTTTAATATTACAGTATTATTAGAGTTTGAAGACAGAAAGTTAAAGGTCCCGCACACAGCAGGATAGGCAGAGGGAACCTAGTGCTAAGACAATCCGTTCCCCACTTTCTGCCGAATTCTGGAGGCATTGCGCGATGAGTGGCAGAACTCAACACCCCGCTTGTCCTCGACACTAGAGCGAAGAAATGGAAATATAAATTTAAGTAAATATTTCATGTCCTCGAGTGGGGACCGAAACCACAACCAGTCGGTTTTACAGTCACACTTTGTGCTGCTACGCCACGACTGGCCTCAAAGTTAATAAAATTTGTATATATTTTTTCATTTACCTACACTGCCACCGATTCCAATAATAACGTTTTTTTTAATAATAGTACATAGCTATATCTCTGTTTTAACTTCGTCCTTTCTGGTTACCTCTAGATTAAAAAATTAAAGCACCTGACGCTGACACAACTGAACAAAAATAATTATATAAGTATCAATCTCGTGACATCATTTTTAAACATGTTTAAAGTCCACACTTAGGAAAAAAAAAACTTATTTAGAAAACATATAAAAATTTGAACGACGAACCTTGAAACCGACCTGGTTGGTTTACAGGAGGCGCGGGTTCGAGTCCCGCTACGTTCAAATTTTGTACGTTTTCTAAGTAAGTATTCGTTACGTCATTTTTGTTCTTCGTCATTATTGTAGCAAGGATCTAGCGACATCCAGGCACATTTATGTAAATTAAATAAACTAAAATGCTTTAAACTATAAAAAGTTTTCAAAAATTTCTTTATGTTATAGTATAAATAAAATGTTTTCCCAACAATTTCGCGGCCCGATTTCGCATGGCGGGATAGTTTCAATTGCCTGACCTATAAAGCTCTAAGCTCTTATTAAAACTACATAGGAACAAGTCGATACTCACTAGCGAAAACGTTAAATATTAAAATAATTAATTTTGTATATTTACAACGTATATATACCCTATACCCTAGTTTTTAGTCTAGTATGTAAGAATTAAAAATTCCAATTTTCAAAATTCAATATTTCTATTCCATTTTCCACTTCCCGATCAATTTTCCAATATTACGTGTTGAGTAGCAGACCCCAAAGGCCACGTTTTCCCTTACAACAACTTGTATATATTTAACTAGAGGGCGCGCGCGGCTTCGCCCGCTTATTAGGAGTGAATTCTAAAAAAACCACGTTCAATAAAATATTTTTAACAGACTGAATTTAAATTTTTATAAAAATCAGTGGCAATTTAAAGATTTTTCCATATAAAGTTTCAACTCCTTATTTGAACCCTTAGGGGGTGAATTCTTAAAAACCATGAAACACGTGTTCAATAAAATATTTTTAAGAGTCTGAATTTCAAATTTTATAAAAATCGGTACAGATTATTTTTTTTTTTATACAAACTTTCAACCCCTATTTCTTTCCTTTAGGGTTAAAATTTTTCAAATTCCCTTCTTAGTGGATATCCAGAATATGCAAATAAACATCTGCCTAAATTTCACGTTTCTACCATCAGCGGTTACGGCTCTGCGTGCGTCTTACCTCAGTCAGTCAGCACAAGTCCTTTTATATATATAGATTACTAGAGGACGCGCGCGGCTTCGCCCGCTTATTAGGAGTGAATTCTAAAAAAAATCACGAATTACGTGTTCAATAAAATATTTTTAACAGTCTGAATTTATTTTTTTATAAAAATCGGTGGCAATTTAAAGATTTTTCCATATAAACTTTCAACCCCTTATTTGAACCCTTAGGGGGTGAATTCTTAAAAACCATGAAACACTTGTTCAATGAAATATTTTTAGGCGTCTGAATTTCAAATTTTATAAAAATCGGTACAGATATTTTTTTTTCCATATAAATTTTCAACCCTTGCAACCCTTTATGGGTTAAAATTTTTCAAATTCCCTTCTTAGTGGATGTCCAGAATATGAAAATAAACATCTGCACAAATTTCACGTTTCTACCATCAGCGGTTACGGCTCTGCGTGCGTCTTACCTCAGTCAGTCAGCACAAGTCCTTTTATATATATAGATTCCCAGAAGTGGGAATCAAAATTTTAAACATTGATTTTAAATGGTTTTATTAATTATAAATAAGTGGTATACGCTTAAAGCTAACATTTAACGTTAGTGATTGCGTCAAATAGTTTGAAATATCGATTTTTACAGTAGGATTAACAATGTGACGTTCGTGCTCTACTCCACGAGCACTTTTTTTATCTATAGATAAAAAAAGCATGACGCATTTATAGTAAATATAGATATTTGTCTATCCTGAAGCCATCTATTTCTATTTGGGGGCTGAATTATTTAAAAAAAAATGAATATCTTCATAAGATTAATGTCAATGTCTTGAAAATTGGAATGTGGGGGCCGCAGTGTCTTAGCAATATGTTTCCTCTGCTTACCCTGCATATGCGGAATACTGCTTCTTAGAAGTTATAAAAAAAATGGCTGTTTATTTAATTTAAAAAGTGTTATTTTTAAGAGGACTATATAGATTTTATGTCATATTAGAAATATCAACTTGATAGTTTTTCAGCTACACGTATCATATTAGGCAAGTTCCTGTTATTTAGGAAATATTGTACCTAAGTTGAGTGCGGGAATCTAGCCTACCTAATTTGTTGCACCAAGCCATAGAAATAAATATAATTTAAATATATTCATTCTGACATTTCCGCTCTCCACTTTCCCCATTCGGAGAAATCAGTTATTCTCACTTGTCTGGTACAATTGGTAAGTCAAAGCGCGGCGTTAAGCGCCACGCACAATACAATATCTTTATGCAGACTGAGGGTACCTAGTATTAAGACTCTCTGTTTCCCATTTTTCGTCAACTTCTGAACACATTGCGTGTTGGGTGGCGAAACTATATTTCATTTCCTCGATTGTGGATCGAACCCACAACTCGCATTTACAGTCAATCGTGTGTGCCCCTATGCCACGACTGGCCTCAAGAAAAAAACAAATAAGTATAAAAAAATCTTCATAATTAATATACATTATATAGCAAAACGTATTAAATACATACGCTCTAAGTCATACAAATAATTTCTACAAAGTTGAACACGAACTGAAAAGATCTTTTAAATCCTATTATAGAGTTTACCTCTCGTATTAATGTAAATCGGTCTTTTTAAATAAAAAAAAATATATTTTCGCCAATAGCGATTGTCAAAAAATATATTATATATCATCTGTAAACGCGACAGGTTCTGCGTTCGATTCCCGCTCGAGGAAAATGAAATATTTAATATTTTCAAGTCTTTTTCGTGGCGAGGCAAAGTACGGCGTAGAGTTTCGTCACTCAACACGCAATGCCTCCAGAATCCCGCGTGAAGTGGTGGGCGGAGTGTCTTAACACTAGGCTCCTTCTGCCTACATTGCTACATGCGGGATACAGCGTGAAAATTGTGCCACGCCTTTATAATATGATAGATAATTCAGTGAAATGAAATATCCAATTATCCATACTAGGTTTTAGTATTTTTCACAATAATAAATTCTTATCGGCTTCAGGTTGACGTGACAAGTTCGCGTGAGCTCAAAACTTATAGTCACTTAGCAAATGATTAGTGCTTTTTTTCTGATTTCGCCTTTTCAACCTCATAATATATTTAACATATAATGTGAAGTAAAATTACAATTACTTAGAATTTGATATTATTTCCAATTAAGGTTAAATGTTACTTAATAGAATGCTGATGTTTCTTCAACCTTATCGTTTCTTCAATTTTATTTTTATAACAAAAAGACGAGATATTTATATTAAAATTAATCGAAGAAATGAACAGATTTAGTCGTAGTTGAGGCCAGTCGTGGCGCAAAGGCACGAAGTGTGACTGTAAAACCGACTGGTTGTGGGTTCGATCCCCTCTCGAGGAGATGAAATATTTACTTACATTTATAATTCCATTTTTTCGCTTCAATGCCGAGGCTAAGCGCGGCGTTGAGTTCTGCCACTCAACACGCAATGCCTCCAGAATTCAGCAGAAAGTGAGGAACGAAGTGTCTTAACACCAGGTTCCCTCTGCCTACCCTGCTGTGTGCGGGATACAGCGTAAAGCTGATTTAGTGCATATATGTATACATTACGAATTTCTCGCATAAGGCAGGGTAGGCACAGATAACTTATTGTCAAGGGCTCCGGTCTCCGCTTTTCGTCCAAAATTGAAAAGTTGCGATTGAATCCGTGAAAAATACACATTTTTTACTATTTAAATTAAGATGGGGTAACACTTGTCTGGGTTTTCTTACAAGGGAGTGTTGCAACAATAAAATATTCATTTCACGAAGGCAGTAATCTCGGCTTTTTATTTGATCTAACATCTCGCCTCTAGGAATATTTAACGCCTAACCTAAGAATTTTATGTAGCGCGCTGTATTATGTTTTGTACTTTTTTTATAATAAAATATATTTTATTCATGTTTTTTGTCATGGAGGTGTTGGTTGTATTGTGTAGTTTTCTTTATAAATAATGTAGTATTTTATGGAGTAGATGAGAAAATATTGTTTCAGTTGTATATATTTTTTCCTTTTCTGTAGACACGTTTTAACTTCTTTGATATTACATTAAACTAGTATGATAAATGTAATATTCAAAACATGATTGAGTAAAGAGAGCCAAGTTATAAGTTATATAATATTTCGTTCTAGGCTTCATCGATAAACCAATAGATCTCCATCTATAGAGGTGCCGAGTTCTGTGTTCACTCGAGATAACATTTAAGTTCTAAAGTTGATAAGTGAATGCGACTCATACAAGATGTGTTTTATACAGACGAAAAAAGGGTTAAATATGAGTGATATTTTATGTAAACATTACTATTTCGCAATCAGAAAACGCTTATAAGTTTCATATATTAAACCTGTGTATTTTTCATCAACATGATATGTATTATATGAGATTGTCATTATACAAATTTCTATATTAAAAATCTGCGCACCGCGATTCCTTGTTGTGCTCTCGTAGTAATTAATTTATATTAATAATTATTCAAATGAAAGTACAACAAAGTTTGTAACTGCAATGCACTACTAACTAAATGTTTACTAACTAAATTTAGTTGCTTTACAAAATGAACAAATAGTTGCTTGAAGATAGTCGTGGTGACCATCTTAGCTACTAGATAACCAGGATCCCTCTGGCTACTCTATTATATACGGCATACAGCGTAAAGCTAAAAAAAATATAGTTTTATTGGAATTCATTTTATATTTATCTGTGGTTGGCACTCTGACAGCCTACAGCGTTGAGTGACACTTGACAACGATAACATTTTATTATTGGGTTTAATTTATATACAATTTTGCATGATTGTCACAAATGAAGAACTGAAAAATTGAACTGTTTATAATCTTGATGTGTGTGCAAATTAGTGTTATAAGGCATAAAAATGTTATTTTTTTCTTAAGAACTTGATACAAAAAAGAATTTTAGAAGAATATCCTTATATTAAAAATAGCTTATCTATTTTAAAAATAGATAAATATGAATTCCGATCAAAATTATTATTCTCAAAAAAAGTACAGAAGCTGATTTGGAATAAATAATTGAAAACAAAAGAATTTTATGATTAAATCACGCTTTTAATACTTAAAGTGTATGTAGCATTGGTACAAATACCATTAGGTATAGTTTTATTTAAACTAAATACAATCAGTATTATCAAAATCTTACTAAAAACTATAAAAAATGCATATTTTTTCTTATATGCATTAAAAAATCGTATGTATATTATGTGAAAGTCCCTTTCAAAATTGTCTTTCATATGTGAACTATATACAACAATTACATACCCTTTTATTTAAACATTTTTAATGTGTTATTCCACACTTAGGAAAGAAAAATACTTATTTAGAAAACGTATAAAAATTTGAACGTAGCGGGACTCGAACAGTCGGTTTCCAGGAGGCGCGGGTTCGAGTCCCGCTACGTTCAAATTTTTATACGTTTTCTAAATAAGTATAATTACATACCTACACTATGATGACTAAATATGAAAAAAAATACAAAAATAGATTTCTAACACCAAAATAGATTTCATAATAAAATCACTGTTATTATTATTGAAAACCACGTCGTTATAGACTCCATTAACGAAATTAACCTGCTAGCGGACGTGTGTGCCTAAAGTAAATAAATTATTAATGAACCACCCGCCATCAATATTTGATTGCCTTATAAAGCTCCGCGATTGGGTGTAACAAAACACGTTATATTGGAAAAATCTGGCTCGAAGGACCATAACTTACTGTTTAACACTTATTTTGATGTAATGATTTTGTATAGAGATTTATATGAATCAAATGTTTTTATTTCTAGATCGCTCTATTTTAAATAATATTAATGTTTAAGTAGCAATTAAAGATATTTGTATCATTTTATTTACGATTTATTGCATGTTTTCTTAAATCAGAAAGTATAAAGTGATGAGTCACTCCGTGTTCCACTATTATTATAATATTTTTTTCATTGGCGTTAAGTTTCGCTACTCAACAGGCAATGTCTCGAATTCAGGCGGAAAACGGAGAACGGAGAATCTTGACAATAGTTTATAAAAGTCTAAAAGAATACAAATCTATTATTATAACAACAACTGACAACAAAAATAGCTTTGCAGTCAAAATAGAAACGTTTTTGTCGAAGAAATAAATTATTTATAAACGTACCACCATCAATATTTGATACCCTTTTACATAAAGCGTGTTAGTGACATGTTGATTGATCATGTGATTCGGGACAGACGAGGGGGTTTTTACCCTTTATTTTAGTTTTTGTAGATGTACCTATGATTAAATACGACGATTTTGGCTTCATATCTTAGAATTTAAGTATATAAATCAGCTTTACGCTGTATCACGCACACAGCAGGGTAGGCAGAGGGAACCTAGTGTCAATACACTCCGTTTTACAGTCACACTTTGAACCCTTGCGCCACGACTGGCCTCAAAGTATAAATGGTTATTAAATTACAGTAACAAAAAAATTTTATACATTATCATTACGTAGTATATATACATTTTTAACGATTATCATTACTTCTTTATTTTTTTTTGTACTTAAAAATGGAAATAATTAATTTCCTTCATTTCGACGGAATCAAATCTACAACCATCGCATATATAGTCATAATCTATGGCAAAATGCTGAAATGGCCTGTTAATAAATTAATTTTATACAACTTAATATAAAATGAACACAAATGATTGTATTCATATTGTACCTAGATGGTATATTGCAAAAAGATTCATGTCAATTTAAAGTAATTCTCTGTGATATATGCATATGGATACGTCGACGATACTGTAGGCGAGGTGCCAAAAACTGAAATGAAAAGTCACTCAATTTAAGCTACGAGAACAATGTTAAGTTTTCACAGCAAAAATCATTTTTGGGTCTACTCACTTTTTGGCAACGTGACCATAGTGATGCAATTGGATCATGGTTAACTGTATGCGAGGATGCTATAGGTTCTATCCTGCGCGGCGTTGAGTTCCGCCACCTAATACGTTATGTCTATAAAATAAGTTGTACAGTAGAAATCGTGTGTCTTACCACTAAGTTTTAATGCATGTAAATATTATTTATTACTATGGTAGTATATAAAACAGAGTCTGTCATCGTTAAAACAAATTACGCTATAAATCTTGTGAATTGGTAAGAAGTGTTAATATTTTATTTGAAATTTGGCAATACCAGACAATTTTATTGCTGCTATAACAACTATACAACAATAAATAAATATAATTTTCCTTTATTTATAAGCATTTCATGTAAGAGCGGGAGAGGATAGTATGTTACAATTTATTTAGTTATTTTTTTTCTTTTTATATTGTGCGCTGGAGGGAGGGCAATTCACCCTCTTTCACATTTTTTTAAATAGAATCTTAATTAGAATTCTGAATTAGATCAATAAATATAATATTAATAAACAGTATTTGATGTCACATTTAATATTCTTAGAACTAAATTATAGTTATTGTTTTACTGTACATTTCTTTTATTCGAGTAATATTAAACTTACAAAAAAATTTAAACGTGACCTGCTCTTAACAGTACTGAAGGTATTTTCTATATATGTCAAGTAAATGTACAATAATTTATACAAATAAATAAATAAATAAATAAATACAGCTTCACGCTATATCCCGTAGACAGCAGGATAGGCAGAGGGAATCTAGTGTTAACACACTCCGGGCCCCACTTTGCACATTGCGTGTTGAGTGGCAGAAGTCAACGCCGCGCTTAGCCTCGACATAAATGGAAATATAAATTTAAGTAAATATTTCAAAAACATATATACATCTCCTCGAGTGGGGTTCGAACCCACAACTAGTTGGTTTTACAGTCACACTTCGTTCGCCGCTGCTCCACGACTGGCCTTTACATTTATACAAGCTTTTGTTTAACTTGCCGTGGTAGTATATGTGAAATCTTGCAAGCTCAAATGGACCCACTTATCAGTGTCCAGTTGAAGTAAAATTTGGACGAGTTCAGCTCTGATGATAATAAAATTATATATAATCTGTATTGTTATTAATACAAAATGGCCGCCGCAACAAAATGGCGGATTAGAAATTTTTGTGCAACCCATCTAGTATGGGTATTAAATGAAAGGGCTTGATTTGTAGAATATCATGAAATAAATCGAGAAAGTTTGTTTTGAGTTTATTTAATTAATATTTTATTTCTATAACATACAAAATTTAATACAATGTACAACCGACCTACACAACGAATAAAAACAGCACTAAAATTTGGTATAAAGAATTCCTCCGGAAACTGTGAGCTTCATTGACAAGATGATAATGAGTAAAGTTAGACTTATAGCAGTATACATGTCTATTCTATTACTCAGCGAATTCCTTTAAACAAAGATTTTAGTAAAACTTTAGAAGTTGTTAAGATAAATGGGTGTTAGGAAAATGATGTTTAGAATTTCTTCTTTGTAAACACGTAAAATTATTATTTTTTTGCTTCACGCAGTATCTAGTGCAACCCAGCGTGAATACGATGTTCCCTACGTAACCGCCCAATTTTGAGACAATGCATGTTAAATGGTAGGACTTAACGCCGCACTATGTCTTTTTTAACACATCGAATTAACCATTACAATTAAAATTAATTCAGCTTCACGCTCTATTCCGCACACAGCAGGCAGGCAGGTGGAACCTAGTATTAAGGCACTCCATTCCCCATTTCCGCTATATTCTGGAGGCATTACGCATTGAGTAGCGTAACTCAACGCCAAACTTTACCTCGTCATTAGATCAAAGAAATGAAGAAGAATAAATATTTCATTTCCTCGAGTGGGCATCGAACTCACAACAAGTCGATTTTACAGTCACATTTGTGCCTCGAACTCGATACTTCCTTAATAATCGAGTTAATTAAAACAACGTAAAATTGTTTCCAAAATGTATAATTTTTTACTATTTTTAGGGTTCCGTACCTTTTAAGGAAAAAAGGAACCCTTATAAGATGACTGTGTCGTCCGTCTATCTGTCTGTCAAGAGTCTTTATCTCAGGAACGTTTGGAGATATCGAGTTGCAATTCAAAACATTTACTCAGATCTACAGCCCCTTTTTTTCCTGAAAAAAAAAACGTACATTTACTTAAAAAAAGATAAGGCCGTTTATATGGCAAAAAACGCGTATTTCGACACTATAATATGAATCAAAATTAATAGCGTACTTCTGGTTAACCTAAAATTATGAAATTTGGTAGCTAGCATCTAGGTACAGGTAGTATTAGTTCATGTGAAAATCTAAAAACTATACTGGTCGTGGCGCAGAGGCACAAAGTGTGACTGTAAAAGCGACTGGTTGTGGGTTGGATCCCCACTCGAGGAAGTGAAATATTTATTTACATTTATATTTTCATTTCTTTGCTCTGGTGTAGAGCGCGAGCAAAGCGCGGCATTGAGTTCTGCCACTCAGCACGCAATGCCCACAGAATTCGGCGGAAAGTGGGAAATGGAGTGCCTTAACACTAGGTTCCGTCTGCCTACCCTGCTTTGTGCGGGATACAGTGTAAAGCTGATTTATTTTTTTTTAAAAGGGAACCACATTTAGATATTTATGTGCGTGAGTTATCAGACGAAAGGGCTCAAAGGACTAAGCTAAGCCTGAATTTCATAAAAAGCTCGAGACCTCTAAATTTTGTTCCGTACAAGCCATCGGTGGGCGAGCACGAGTCGCGGTTGTCCGGTTTTTTTTAAATAAAAAAAGTATACTAAATTTACGTTCTAAATTTGGATTGGATGGGATTCCAACTTAGAACAATTTACCTCAGTATAAGATATAAGCGTATCAAAATATAAGCGATAAGTTGCTTAAAATAGTATAATTTAAAATGTTTAATAATCACGAACACCAAAGTATTCATTATCCTATTTTAATCGAAAACCAATACAAACTCGACGTCCTACATTCTTTTATTACAAAGAAAATATATATTTTTTTATAAACACGTTCAAACATAGTAAAATTGCCAGTCACTAGCCATTCCAGTGAATTATCTTCACACAAAATGGCCTTTAATGGCCGCCTTCTTTGATTTAGATTAAAAGTTCACCCTACCTAGTTGTAACGTAGATCGTAAATCATCTATTAGGTTAGGTTCTTTTTTGGTGCAGATTCCAATTTTCTTTTGTTTCTTAAGGTTGTTAATTTTTTTTTATAAAAAAATCGATTTTAAATTGAACAATTTGTAATATAAACCAATAGGTGTAACTCAAAGTGAGAGTTTTTTTAGTTTCATGTTGTATCCCACATATAGGAGATTGGGTAGTGAAACCAACCTGGAAAACTAGTGTAAAGACACAGCATTAGGTTGTATGGCGTAAGTCAACTCCGCGCTTTGCCTTTATTACAGCGTGGAAATGAAAATATTTAATATAAAATTTTCTCGAAAGGAAATCGAACCCACAACCGGTCGCTATAACAGTCGCACGCTGGCCTTAAAGTTAAATCAAAATAAGGTAATATAAGACTTTCTAGCTTCTAGGCTAATTGACTAATTGATGTTTATGATAAAAGGAAGAAGTGACTACAGAATAGTAAAATAGAGACAATCGTTGACATTAAAACACTGTTTGATTATTTTTTAATAATGTTCGAAACGCTCATTTGGTGCAATAGTAACGTTTATATTTTAAAAAAAGAATAAAATCAGCTTCACGCTGTATCCTGCTCACAGTAGGGTAGGTAACCTAGTATTAAGACACTCCATTCTCCTCTTTCCATTGAATTGAAACTCAACGCGCTTTACCACGACACCATCACCAGGGCGAAGAAATGGAAATATACATTTAAATAAATATTACATTTTATCGGGTGGGGATCGAACCCATAACTAATTGCGTTTACAGTCACACTTTGTGCTCCTGCGCCACGACTGGCCTCAATTTTTTAAAAGTTAAATATAATATCAATGTATGCGAAGACTATTTATATATTATATTACCTTATTTTGATTTAACTTTAAGGCCAGCGTGCGACTGTTATATATATATTTTGATTGAATAGGAATTTATAAAAAAACTTAAATATTGCATTGTTGTACCAAATAAGCAACTGTCTATAGAAAGAAAGGTCGAAAGGTGAATGCCGGATCTAAAAATATATGGATTCACTACACAGTTTTAACTTTACATTTAAATATACGAAGATGAAAAAATAATAATTTGTCACTACTTCTCTCTCTGCTTAAATAAGCAAAAAGAATATAATAAAATACTCTATATTTCAGTAAATATACAAAAAAATAATAAAACAACATGTGCATTTCACATGTCGAGTATTAAAACGTGATATACGATTATTGCGGTACTTCCGGTTACAATTGCTGCTGTGATCCCTATGGAGGATGAAATTTTGTTTCGGTCAAAATTTTCAATTTTTTTTAAAGGCTATTCTGTTATATTGTTATGTTTGTGTTTTAAATAGTATACGTATATAAATCAGCTTTATGCTGTATCCCGCACACATTATAGTAGGCAGAGGGAACGACAAGATACTCCGTTCCCCACTTTCTGCCGAATTCTAGAGGCATTGCGTGTTTAGTGGCAGAACTCAACGCCGCGCTTTGCCTGGACACCAGAGCGAAGAAATGGAAATATAAATTTAAGTAAATATTTCATCTCCTCGAGTGGGGATCGAACCCACAACCAGTCAATTTTACGTATATTTTAATTTTTATTAAGCATTAAAAAAGTCTAACTTAATATTTGCATTTTTTCCATATTCTAACCCAGTGTAATAATATAATACGTATTCAAAATTGAAAGGAATGTAAAAGGCTTTGTGCGATATGAAGGGATATCCTGTGAAGATTTGAATCAACGTGAATAGAACACTTATACCATTGTAATATCGCGTACATTGCTTTAGTTAAAGTATATGTTAGTGTGTGGAAGAAGGGTAAATAGAGACATAGATGGTAGAGATTAAAAGTGAACTATTTTTTTTAAATGTTTGTTTTATTTTTATTTATTTAAGAAAAAAAAATAAAAAAGTATTTTTAACGTGCATTTTTGTAGTCTAATTTACACATTTGTCGTTGCAAAATATTCACATAAAATATTTAATTGACATACAAATTATATTATTATGATGAAAATAATAGTTGTATAATATATAAATCTATATAAATTTGTTATGTAGATAGTTAAATAAATTATAAAATGGTTGATACCATAAACTTCTTTTCTTACAATTTTGTATTGAATTATCTTATACTCGTATACTAATAAAAAATATAATAAACATATAATTTTTATAAATAGTTTTACTTCTATAACCTTAAATTGCTATTTCAATTATTTATAATAAAATATCTAAACCCTATATTAACTTTAATTCTCACTCACACGTGTTAGAATCGCGTGACTATAGTAATTTTAGTGCAAGAGATTGATATCCTTGCCAGAAGAAGTAGAATAACACAAAGAAGATACTAGTTAGAGGCCATCGTGGCGCAGTGGAACAGCATCTAACTATAAGCGCGACGGTTATTTGTTTGATTCTCACTTATGGAAATGAATTATTTTGTCTTCCACGTTCCGGTAATAAGACAAAGAATGGAGTTATAGCGGATACACACCAAACAACGCCTGAAAAATTGGACTTTGTACGAGAAATGGATTGTCTTATCGGTAGATATAACGTAACGCTCAAAAAAATTAAGTATTTTTTTGTAGGTTAGTTAAAAAAACTAATTTTAAGACACTTCATCTTACTTTAAACTTTACTTTAAACTGGAGAAATTAAAATTCAGATAATAAACTTTATCTACAAGGAAATCCCCAAATATTATATTAGCTAAATTATTATTCATTAAACATAATTATGTATGAAATTTAGCTAACAGACAAGAACATAGGAAGGAAGTGGTTGATGTCGTATTGAGCCGTCTCGTGTAATAACCACTAAGTTACATTTATCTTAAATTACAGGAAATGGATGCTAATAAGTGATATATAGCGTTGTTTTTGTACATTTCATATAATATATAATCATAATATTCATAAGGTCTACTTGATCAACGATATACTAAAAATACTATGGAAAGTTGGCAAGAGTAATATAAATTAAATTATCTTTAAACTAGACAGATGTGACAGTAAGCGCGGCAGTTTTAGGTTCAATTCTCACTCGTGGGAATGAAATATTTAATTCTTTCATCTCCTCGCTCTGGTAAGGAGCAAAACGCGATTGAGTTTCGCCATTCAACACGCAATGTCGTAATGATTCGGCGGAAAGTGGGGAACGGAAGTAACTTAATGGGTACTAAGTTGAGTACCACGTTTCCATGTTCTTTTATATATTTTTTAACAAAAAAAAGACTAACCGGATACCATAATCAAACTACCCTGGAAATGTTTTCTTTCTTATAAAAAAAGAATTATGGAAATAGGCGTGATATTGAGTTATTAGTCCATTTGTAGCGCACATACAAACTTAATGCACATTTAAGACTTAAGTGATTTTCAAATGAACCAAATTAAAATAGGACTACACGGGAAAACTGGGTTCACCTACTCATAAGTTCCTCTAATAAACATAAAAAAAATACAGTCAAATTGATAACCTCCTCCTTTTACAGAAATCGGTTAAAACACATTTATTAGAACATTTTTATAACAAAAAAAAATATTTATAATAAATAATGATTTACAACATGTTTTTATTGTATACGGAAAAGGTGTATCACTCCACCTTTGTCTCGGCCTCGACATCAAAACCCAAATTTCACCCTCCCTTACGGATAAAGCGGTCTACTAACACAGCCTTACCCTTATTCAGTCCACGTTTTTACTATAGTAAGTATAGTTAAGTATATCTTAACTATACGTACTATAGTGATCATCTCTACTTTAACTTTCTGTGTGTGATTTTTTACACTGTTCGACTTCTATAGGCTAAAAACGTAAATTTATCTATTTAATTATTTTTTTTATGTTTGTTTATAATTATTTATATGAATTTGATAATAGTATACTTATCGATGAAGGCTATGTATTAAAACACGTTAAAGACTTTGGATTGTGTGAATAAATTTAACATCGAATTTTATTAAATAAAAGTAGTATGGATTCGTTGGTTCTGGCGCAAGCGCCAGAACCAACGAATGCCAGTGTGCCAGACCCCGCGAGTCGATGCGTCGGAACATAAAAAAAAAAAAAAAAAACAAAAGGTTTAGCCCCCCATTTGAATCGATTGCGCTGGGTCCCAGAGCTCTATCTCTAACCATTCCAAAGATAGCTTTTCGATTAATTAAATCCCACTAGTCGCTTATTAGTCACCCTCATTAAGCTCACGCACAGCCTAATCACTCACTTCCCCGAATTGCTAACGAAGAACCTACGTCACAGTGCAGTGTTGCTGTCTCTTTCTTGCATTACTCATCAC
>JAATLQ010038465.1:0-109422 GCA_013421005.1 Heliconius erato x Heliconius himera | reverse complement strand
CAATGTATCGGGTCACCTGCACCTAAGGAGCAGTACTCCGTGGCATATCCGGCCGCCCGAGGTCAGACGTCAGATGACTTCCGAGGGACTTTCTATCCTCCCCTAAATGCGACTCATGAGCCTTGCATTGATCCTTGGTCGTTTAAGCTGGGCCTCCCTCAGGAAACGGAGGGTCTCACCTGACTGAGTTGACCGCCTAGATGGCATTTCATAATCTTTCCAATCCCGTCCCTCACGCCTCTCTCTGTGTCTGCTCTAGAGCAGGTTATCGCTTGAGACTACGGCCATGGAACCAACGCCCAAATGTCGTTCGGAGCTACTACGGAGATGGACGAGAGAATGATTCAATTCTGCGCCTGGCTCTATAGCAAAGTAAATTTAGAAGCGGTTGCACGTATTTTGGAGTTATCCAATAATTATAATGTATTTCGTCGCAGCATTGTTGGTTACATCTTTCGTTTAAGTATTTTTGGGTAAGAGAATAATAGGTAGTCTGTTGTTTTTAATTTCTTTCGTTTAAGTTTTCTGTTGTTTGTGTCATTTGTTCAGGTGTGTGTTTTTTTAAACAATTGGAACATCCTTATTGGAGCTACGAAAATGTGGGTTGCATTAAGGTTTCAATAATTTTCACATTAGTAATCTTAAGTGCTTTGCAAACATAGGTACATTATATGAATAATTTAGTAGTTAAAGCGGGCGAAGCCGCGAGCGGGTCGCTAGTATATATATATATATATATATATATATAATACGTAATAACAATCCGTTGCGTAGTTAGAGAGAAGAGTGCATTGATAGGAACTGACTTCGTCTTATTACGTGTAAAAATAAGAAAAGTACCATACATAAAAATACAAAAGAAAAACTAGCAATAGAAAAATATTTTTCAATAATATTTATCTGAACTATATCTGAATGTATTACGATATATTTAAAGAACAGCTTATCCACGCTCTTATAAGTGCTTCGGTGTAAGCTTCATATTTATTGGCGTTCGATGAAAAATTGGATCCTCGTGTGAAGGTCATAGCGTTATAAATTTTGATATTTCCGTAGCTATTGCGACAGAACATACATACAAGATATAAACATTGTTAAAATATAAATAAATATCAACGCGATGTACGCAACATGTTAAAGCTGTACGTTAACTGGCCGCGATAAACTGTGAATATAATACAGTTCATAGAATCGACGATCGGTTAAATTTAAACGCGTTTTTATGGTTAGGGTGTAGGCATGTCACATGTGCAGTTAAAATGTAATGATGTCACCCAATCAACTTGATGATGAAGTAACGAGGATCGCTGATAAGAAGTCATCAGTTGTTTTATGTGTTTGTTGTTATATTTTATGTCATGTACTCTTACTTATATAACTCTTTTTATTTTCACGCTGTATTCCGCAGAGATAGAAGAGGAGGCAGAGGGAACGTAGTGTTGAGACACTCTGTTCCTCAATTGCCACCGAATTTTCGAGGCATTGCGCGTTTAGTGGCGGAATTCACTCGAGTGGGAAAGTGATTGAACCCAAGAGTGTGACTGTAAAACCGACTGGTTGTGGATTCGATCCCTACTCGATGAGATGAAAAATTTACTTAAATTTATATTTCCATTTCTTTGCTATGGTGTCGAGGACAAGCGCGGCGTTGAGTTCTGCCACTCAACACGCAATGCCTCCGGAATTCGGCAGAAAGTGGGGAACGAAGTGTCTTAACATTAAGTTCCCTCTGCCTACCCTGCAGTGTGCGGGATACAGCGTGAAGCTGATATATTTTATTATTATTTTATATATATTTTATATAATAGGTGCCTTCACTGATCACTTATATCGAAATAAAAAAAATATATAAATTTAGTTACAGAATTTAGATATTGATAAATGTTAGTTCCTTAAGATGTAGTGCAGACTAAGTTCTGGAGAACAATAACTGAGTAAACTATGCTTAAATACAAAAGCTAAGTTAATTCATTTGTCTTTAGGGAGAACAGATATCAATTTGAAATAAGAAATGGAATATAAACTTATATACCTATTAATCAATTAAATATTACATAGCAAAAAAATACCAAACGAAACCAAATTACTCATAATTTTTTACCCCAGTAAAAGTGTGATAGTTGAAATATTGAATATTATGAAATATTTATTGTTAATATAAATTCTAAGAACCGTATAATAATTTCTTTTTTTTAGTTTTGTGATTAGAGCGTAAACGGTTTAAGGGTTCAAATCCCACTACGTGTTAATTTTTATGCGTTTTCTTAAAAAATCACTTAATATTATTCATCCAAAATTATGAATATATAAATCATATTTTAAATTCTTTGTTAAATTTACAAAAATGAATAAACAATTAAAAAAAAAGATAGATATAACGATGCAGCTTACATTTACATTTTAGCGAAACCGCATTCAATTACGACTTTTAACACCGGCCTCTTCATTGAAATCTCGAAAAAAATCGTCTTTTTGACCTATTTTTGTTCTCAGTATAAAGCAACTTTACAGCACAGTAAGCGAGGAATAATGCACCAAGGACTATGAAACGATTATGTTATACATATTCATAGTACGGAGGACTTCGTATGTGGCAGACGGTTTAGACATTCGACGCTACTTAGCTCTGTATAAATTTGATTCGGCACAAAGTGCGACTGTAAAACAGACTGGTTGCGGATTCGATCCTGACTCGAGGAAATAAAATATTTATTTAAATTTATATTTCCATTTCTTCGTTGTATACTGCCACTAAACACGCAATGTCTCCTGAGATCCTCCAGAATTCGGCAGAAAGTGGGGAACGGAGTGTCTTAACACTAGGTTCCCTCTGCATGCCTTGCTGTGTGTGGGATACAGCGTGATGCTGATTTATTTACTGAAGTTTTAATATTTTCTTTTGTTAACATATATACTGCTTTCAATTGTTGTTTTTTAATATTTATTGTTTTCTTCAATTTCATTTTATGCACCAAAGTTTTAACGATTATGTTATACATTTTCATGCTAGGAAGGACTCCGTAGTTACTTGGCTCTGTATTAATTTGACTTTCTGTATAATTTCTTCTAGTTTTTAGGGTACCGTACTTCAAAAGATAAGAACGGAACCCTTATACGATCATGTTGTTGTCCATCTGTCCTTCTGCCAAGAATATTTATTTTGTTAAAATATATAGTTTCCAATTGTTTTTTTTTCAGTATGGATTATTTTCTACATACCTTAATAAGTTTAACGTACAGCAATAACACATTTTTTCTTACAAAATTTTAATTTTCTCCACAGTTTAATGTAAAAAGCTTATACAAATATTAGCTCTGATGTAAATTTAAACATGTAAGCTGTAGTTAAGTGTACCCTACTTATACTGTAACTGGCTAAAGCTCCACTATTCATACTTTATTTTATAGCCATCCCGGTGACCTGTTTCGGTCACATAAACTAACGTGTGACGTCACTCGCGTTTTACGAATGTGAACGTGATTATTAGCGCTGTGGCTTTGGCTATGTCAACACATATTATTAGATTAGCCATTGGTATATCAATATACAGAATTGGTTTGCCCCGTTTTAATAAATATAATTTGGTAATGGCTACTGTTTTGGTACAAAATGTAGTAATTAAGAGCAATTACCAAATTATGTTTTTCTTTTAAAATGTTTGAAATAATGCTACTTAAAAAAAAGATAGGACCTTTTATATCAAAAAACAAAAGCCAAAAATAGCGTATTTTGACACTATAAAGGGAATTAAAATTAATAGGTACTTCCGGTTGACCTAGAATTACGAATTTTGGCAGCTAGATCTATAGGCAGTACTAGTTCTGGTTATCAATTTGTAGTTAAACTCAAAAATATATTACCCTTAAAAGGGTTGCCTCCCTTTTATATTTAGAATTAAAAGTCGCTAGGCTAGCGGCTTTTTAAGCTCTCGTTTAAGTGAGGTATTAGATGATTGCAATTAATGTTTTATTAATTTTTTATGGTCTTGACAGATGGCCAATCGAACAACAAAATAATCCTAAAAGGATTTCACATTTTTCTGTTGAGATACGGAACATGAAAAAAACGCATTGATATATACATACAACTTTTGTCAAGTATATTTTACAATAAATACAAAAATTTTGCTACGTATTTTAAATCTTAATTTCAGAATATTCGATTGGACAAATTTAAGCACTACAAGGTTAAGGCTAAATTTAAATAGGGTCTGCGGTCTAAAACTGTTTAAGTTTTAGTAAATTGGAACGATTTTAAATGTTGAAATTATTTTTTACTGATAAATAATGATTTTCTCATTAATAGAAAATAATTAAAGTATTTTATAAAAAAAATGTACAGGTCCGAAAGTTACTAAAATAACAGGAAAAAAGTTTAAGAAGAAACTTATTTTCGAATATCTTAAATTTTACAATTATAACTGATCGCTGTCTGTACGTGTAAGTTATATGAGAAAATGATTACTAAGGAAATTTATCAACATTTTTTTTATGGAAAAGGACACGGCAAACGAGCGTTCTGGTCATCTGATGGTAAGTGATTACCGCAGTCCACGACCCCATGAACACCAGAAGAGCTACAGGTGCGTTGCCGGCCTTTAAGGTGGGTTGGGCGCCGGAGCCCGGCATTACCTGATGCGAAATGCAGTGGCATAAAGCCGCTACTTCACGCCGGTTTTAAATGCCGGGGGTGGTAATGATCCGGTCGAGTCTGCCCATGCGTGTTGCCATTGCTGGCGACGTGACTCTACCACACGTACTTTTGTCGCCTCTTACGACACCACCAGTACCAGGATGATCCTATTCTAGGCCGGGATCACACGGCATAATAGAATCCAAAACATTTTTAATTTTTTTGTCTGTTTGTCGGTTGTAACGCACAGACAATGTGTTTGTTTGTGCCACCTAAATGTAGTTTTCACTATTTTAGCTCAGCGAAGCGAAGCTCTTTCTGGTCAAAAGTGTGTTCCGTTGTAATGCTACTCCTCCTTGACCATTAAACCTACAGCTCGAAACGTTGTGGACTACACGGTGATCCCAGCGAAGTAGTTTGGTGATAATTGTAATTGTAGTTTTTAACTAAATGGCCAAAATGTGTCCCATAGAGTTAACCTGTGGAACGTTTTGAAATTCACGCGCCCAGATTGAACTTTGACTAACCTGACCCAGCGCGTGCGAAAAGAATAGAACGTTTCGAAAAATTTTCGCAAAATTTTGCGCAACATAGTTTCGCTCAGCTCCATCCACCGTGCTTCGTATTCCAGTCACAGCATGTGGCGGAGCCTAGTTTCGACAAACTTCCCTTAACATTTATTATTTTTTATATTTAAATCGGTTCATAAATAAAAAAAACATCTATATGTTTATAGTATAATAAGTATTTGGTTCGACAAAATTGCTAGAAAATATTTTTGAAACTTAAGTTTGGATATTGTCTTAAAAAAGATAATGTTAAAACACGTACTTACGTGTTTGAAATAACTTCATTTAGTTTAGTAAATAAAAACAATTGTGTATTTCTAGCGGGCGGATCGCTAGTTAGCATATAAAAGATCTTTTTTTTTTATATACTTGTTAGTGTATCAATTGAAGTGAATCTAGTAATAAATATTAAAATTTAAATTTGATATATAGAACGTTTCAATCTATAATCTACAATCTTTTATATGAGTAGCGAAGTCACATTCCGAAGATATTTAGGAGTCATTTCTAACTATTACATCTGAAAAAATACCATACAAGTCGGTGAAGCCCTGTTGGTACTGACGGCAACACAAAAGTAATTCTCTATTATATTTTAAAAATAATAAATCTGTTGAAGAGATAAAACAATACGCCGTTGTAATGTTATCAGTATCAGGCTTATATAGCGGTTAGGATTTTATATCCCAAGCCGGAATTACTGATATCTAAAAAAGATGATGTTAATACATTACTTATATCTATTGGACATTTTATGGTGTACTACCGTCCTTCCTGCGGCTTCGCCCGCTTAAACTTATTGTTATATTGAAGTTAAATTGTAAAACACTCCGTTCCCCACTTTCTGCCGAATTCTAGAGGCATTGCGTGTTGAATGGCGGAACTCAACGCCGCGCTTGTCCTCGATACCAGAGCGAAGGAATGGAAATATAAATTTAAGTAAATATTTCATGTCCTAGAGTGGGGATCGAACTCACAACCAGTCGGTTTTACAGTCACACTTGGTGCCCCTGCGCCACGACTGGTCTCACTTTAGTGGGGAACGGAGAGTCTTAACACTAGGTTCCCTCTGTCTATCTATAATTAATATTACTGTAAAGTTTCATCAATATTCGTTCAGTAGTTGGTTACGTAAAAATGAAACAATAACCCGTCCTTATTTTTTTTATCAAAATGATAAGCATTTTGACTGTGCACGAATAATTATATATTTTTTAATTTTTAAAGTGCTGTTTCACACTAAGAATAGGAAATATTTTACAAAAGGTATATAAAATTGTACCTGGACCTCGTCTCATGAAAATCGTCCAAGCGTTCTAATCACTAAGTCGTATATTCTTATCGCTTCGTCGTATATTCTTATTCTATCAGCATGTTTTTGAATTTTGGATAATTTAGCATTAATGTAGGGTAATTTAAAAAAAAAACACTTTTTTTATGTGATATTTTTATTATATTCAACAATGCATTTTTTTACTATGTCGTGTATTTTAAACCAGTGATACACAACGGACTAAGCTGTAATTTTGCATACATATTGATTTGGATGCCACATAATATTACATAGATACAAAATAAATGGCATCATTCTAAATTCAGCATAGACGCCAGAAGCTTTTGCAATTGATAAAAAAATATCAATAGTTTTTTTTTTTATTTAAAACTTATAAGTATAACCTTTTAAATGATTACTTTTTAGCAGACTTTAGTATTTGTAGATATTTAACACAGAAGGGTAGGCTGAATGAACCTGGTGACCTAGTGTTAAGACACTCCGTCCTTCATTAAGACACACATAAAACTAAAGAAAATATCATATAAGACAAATAAAGAAAACAATAAATAAAATCAGCTTCACGCTGTATCCCGTACACGGCAGGGTAGGCAGAGGGAGCCTAGTTAGTTAAGACACTCCGTCCCCCACTTTCCGTCGAATTCTGAAGGCATTGCGTGCTGAATGGCGGAACTCAACGCCAAACAATAAAAGTAAAGCAAACATTAAAATACATATTTTTTTATTTATTTAGAAATCCAACAAGAAGTAGGTGTTAGTGTAAACTACTATAAGAAATACTTGATGTCATCACCACGTCACTTCAGATCTAGCCGTCTTGTATTGTGATTGACGTTTACGATCATATTTTATTGTAGTTTCGCAACCGTTTTCCTAATTTGTTTTAAAATTTATGAACTCGTTAGCATATGTGGGTCGATATTTTTATATATGTAATAAAAGGATAAATATTTTTTGTGCTCAAATTTTGTATAGTTATTACAGGTATAAAAAATTAAGGTGTGTTTACTGACTAGTAATAAGTATTTGTGTCAAAACACTCTGTTTTTCATATGCATAGTGTCACTTCCTCGAGTCAAGATCAAAACTTCGTATTCCAGTCCACATTGGTTTTAATATTGCGTATAATCAATTTACTGTAAACATAAATATTTTCTCATATTATATATTTTATTAAGAGTGATTGTACGTTAAGTAGCGGAATTAAACACCGTACAAAGTGTTGTTGCGATATTTATTTTCTTAGGTTTATATGTACATACAAATCGTCGAATTTGACATTTCCGCTTGTAGCGAAAATTTCTAAATTGATGCTTAATGTTGAATGTTATTTTTTTAATTCAATCATTAGTTTTGCTGTTAATTTTATCAAAGACATTAATAGTTTAACTGTAATTTAATTTCTTTTTAAGTTTTACCCTGCGGCCCGCATGGAGCAGGGTAGGCAGAGGGAACCTAGTGTTAAGACACTTCGTTCTATACGTTGTTCGTTTATTACGTGTTCAATGGCTTGAGTGAATGCAGCGCCTTTTGCTTTGGAAAAGCGAAGAAATAAAATTATGAATAAATAATTCCCGGAGGAAGAATCAAATCTACAACTGTAGCGTTGCAATCACGCTAGGCACTAGCGCTGCGACGGCCTGGTAATAAATAGTGTCATTTATATAAAAAAAATTGTTCTCTTCTTCCAATTGAGCAATTGATTGATTGATTTATTTAGTTTTAAAGAAATAAGGCATAATTATATTTACTCAATTACAAATATATGTCACTTAGGTCTTAGATCATAACTAAGAATGACATAATATAGTATGATTCGTAGTTATTGTAATTGTTATGTTCATACAATATTAGTCATAGCAAAATAATTGACATTGTCAATATCTATTGAGTTTATTTAAGATACATGAAGTGTTATATTATTATTTTTGTATTTAAAGTCACCTTAGTTTTCTCCATAGCGCCAAATATATAAAAAATAATAAAAGAAAAAAATATAAATATTCGGGCAATAAGTAGGACAACAAAATTAACAAAATTTTAAAATAAATAAATCAGCTTCACGCTGTATCCCGCACACAGCAGGGTAGGCAGAGGAAACCTAGTGTTAAGACACTCCGTTCCCTACTTTCCGCTGAATATTGGAGAATACGTGTTGAGTTGCGGAACTCAACGCCGCGCTTTTGCCTCGTTTCCAGAGCGAAGAAATGAAAATATAAATTTAAGTAAATATTTTATTTCTTCGAGCGGGGATCGAACCCACAACCAGTCGAATTTACAGTCACACCTTGTGCCCCTGCGCCACGACTGTCCTCAAAATAATAAATTTTAATTTTTAAAATTGTTTTTACTTTATAAAATGAAAGTCACACATAAAAAAAGTTTTTCCATAACATTACTTTTAGCATATTTTGCTTCGCAGCTCGACTCCCTCATGCCCTATTGAAATGAAGCACATCTCAACAAGTAGATTAAAAGTACCTACGAGTACCTACATACATACATACATGTCACAGTTGTAAATATAGCTTATAATTTTTTATAAGATTTTTTTTATTTTTATTTTATTTTTACGATTTTTTGCATTTTTCGAGGTAAGCACAAAAGAAATATATGTATATGTATGTAGTTATATATTGTTTCATTATCTAAGTTATTAATATCACTTTAGAAACGTTCAATATAAAACATTACTAAAGACGAATTTGAACCTACAACCTCCATATCCAAAACGGCGACAACTGCACCACTGCAGTTTTTTTTGTAAATAACAGCAAAACTGTTGATTTTAATTAGAAATAGAACTTTAAAGTATTGTAACCGTGTTAAATGAAACGTAGTTAACAGTTCAATAGCTTACAAAAGAACAGTTATTATTTATTTAATAATGGCTGCCAAAATTTTTATTAAGCAATTTATATTCACATGATGTTATGCGTACGTTCCATTGATCAATTTTCCTTTCCTCTTTTTATAATATGGTAACATAGAACAAAAATACTGTCGTGGCGCAGTGGGACAGGGTCAGGGTCTGACAGTAAACGCAACTGCTGTGGGTACGATTTTAGTTTCTCAAAAAAATAAAAGCACAGCTTTGAATTTAGCCATTAATCGTACTATGTTTTGAAATTTAAGCAGAAAGTGGGGAACGGAGTGTGTTAACACTAATTTTCTTTTACTTACTCTGTTATTTGCGAAATACAGCGTGAAGTTATTTTTAAAAATAATTTTAAAAAAATCTATAAAAATATTAAAAACATCTATAACTTGTGCCTTTGCGCCACGGTTGACCGCAGCAAAAAATATCTCCAATATTCTAAACAAAAACTAGTTAGGTAAAGTAGGCAGGTATTAGCAAGGATGTCACGGTGAGAATGAAAAAGACCGTACTCAGCTGGTTTAGGCACGTCGAACGAATGAGTGATAAAAGAATGGCAAAAAAGATTTATGACGGAAAGTGAGCAGTAAGAGAGGTAGGAGGAGAGCTCGGTTGACCTTCGAAAACACAGTATCAAAGATAATGGAAGGAAGGTCACGTTAAAAGCATGAGGACCCCCCGGAGGGCATATATGAACAGGTTGATAACAGTGGACGAGGCGAAAGAGGTATGCAGAGACCGTAACGTTTGGCGATCCGTTTTTCTAACTATCCCGCTAAGGATATCGCTGTATCCGAAGCTAGTATAGCATATATAAGGTAATAAATGGAAACACAAGGATGCTGCGTATATTGAGAGTAAATTGGGCACTCGAACAACTAGCACTTGTTCCAAAAGCTATTTAGTGCAGAAGGTCTTATAAAGCATAAGTGATTGATGTACCTTATTACGACGTTAGCTCTTTTATAGTATTTGCAAATATATTATTATTATAAAGATTCATATGTCTACTTTGATTTATTTTTTATCATTTATATTGATATATACTCGTATATATATACTTTTGCTTTTTTGGAAAAAACTACATATTTTAAATAAATAAATAAATTTCATTGTGTCTTATTTGGGATACGATGGGTGCGGCTTCGATTCCGACCCTGTGGAATTTTTATATTCTAAAAATAGCGGGATACAGCGTGTATTAAGGTGGAATTTTAATTCGTGTTTCATTAAAAACTGAACAAAATTTCTTTCTCACATAATATCTGCTATACTTTAATTATGAAAATATTTTTAAAATATAATATTAAGGCTTTTTTATTTTTAAAAATAAATTCAATACATAACTGTAAAAAATATAAATCAGTTGGATTTTTATTCATATTTCCACGAGTTTTTCATTGAAGTTAAATTATATTTGATGTTTCTTACAAACGTAAAGTAGGTCGCTCTCAACTTAAGTTCAACCTTGCTCATAACAGATGTTACTGTGAATGTTTATCTTCTTTCACTGCTTTCTAGAGAACTCGAGCAACAGAGGTTAAGAGTCATTTATTTATTTTTTCTCTTTTTACAATTGTTTTGAGTTCCTTTTGTGGGTTAACTTTTAAGTATATTTGTAATAGACAAATAGAATTTTCTTTATATTCTTGTTAAATTGAGATAACTTAGAAACAGGCCAGTCGTGGTGCAGCGGCACAACTGCAACTGTAAACGCAACACTTTGTGAGTTTGATTCCCGTTTGAGGAAATAAAATACTTTTCGTTTCCGCACTCTGGTAACGAGGCAAAGTGAGGCGTTGAGTTCCGCCATTCAACACGCAATGCCTCCAGAATTCGGCGGAACGTGGGAAACAGAAATGTCTTAATGGGACCGGAGTGTCTTAACATTAAGTTTCCAGGTCCCTTCTGCCCCAAAAAAGTATTAAAAATAAATAATTCTGGTCGAACAAATGTTACCTAGGTAAATATTAAGCTGTTAATATGTATAATTAAATAATTACAGTCATAATTTAATTTATTACATATATATGTATGTATGTATGTATGTACGTTAGTATGTACATACATATATACATATATATACATTATTATACGTTAACAACTTATTACATCGAATAAATAATAAAACAAAACTGATGAATCATAGCAAACACTATAATAACAATATATCACTTTATTCAAGAAAATGGATCTCTATTGAATGGACAGTATTACAGTTTTGTATGAATCAGCAAATAAGCAGATTGATGTAATGTCTACTTATTAATAAATACTTGTGCATATTTGACTATAATGAGAATAATTCTAGTATGTAAATAGTCAAAACAGTATATTACAGTGCCACGACTAGAAGCTAGTCGTGGCACAGGGGCACAGAGTGTGTGTTGTGGATTCGATCCCCACTCGAGGAAATGAAATATTTATTTCAAATTTATATTTCTATTTATTCGCTCTGGTGTTGAGGCACAGCGCGGCGTTCCGCCACTCAATATGCAATGCTTCCAAAATTTGTCGGAAAGTGGAACGAGAATGGACTGTTTTAATGATAGGTTCCCTCTGCCTACCCTGTTGTGTGCGGGATACAACGTGAAACTGATTTATATATATTTTTTACTATAGTACTTACAAATAAGGCAAAAAAAGGAAATGTAGGACTATTTAGAAGATAGTAATTTACACATTCTCTTCTATTTGCTCTTGACAACGCTCTTTTCCAAATATTAGCACTAAGATGTATTTAGTTTCATAGACAGTGTATGACGTAGAAAAATGTAAAGAAACCCAACGTAGTTCGGTGGCACAAGGATGTGACTGTAAAAGCAATGGTTGAGGGTTAGATTCGTACTCGAAGGAATAAAAATTTTAATAATTTTATTTCCTTGTTCTCGCAAGGAAGAGAAGCGCGGTTTTGAGGTCCGCCACTCAACACGCTATGCCTAGAGAATACGGCGGGAAGGGGGAACGGAAGTGAATAAATGGGTACAGAATATCTTAAGGATGTGACTGTAAAAGCAATGGTTGAGGGTTAGATTCGTACTCGAAGGAATAAAAATTTTAATAATTTTATTTCCTTGTTCTCGCAAGGAAGAGAAGCGTGGTTTTGAGTTCCGCCACTCAACACGCAATGCCTCGAAAATACGCCGGAAAGGGGGAACAGAAGGGAATAAATGGGTACAGAATGTCTGCTCATGGTTCCCAGTTTCCCTGTGCCTCCCGTGCCATATATGTGGGATACAGAATAAATAAAAAGAAGTATGCACTAAATATGTAGTTTTGGTAATACATCATATGCGAACATGTATTGCATATTAAATCATTAAATTTAGTGCACCGTCGAAAATGAATGTCATGATGTAATACATCAGGGAGCTGTCATAACAATCCGTGCATTAGCCATTCAGAACGATTTGGACCAACTATGAATTTCACAAAGCCTATAATCGCTAATGCAAAATGTATGCGATTTTGAGATGAGCAATAATTTCTAAACTAAGTTATTGCTACCAAATTTATCATACTAATGGCCAAACGCGGCTTCGCCCGCATATACTTGTTATTATATTATAAGAAATTATATAAAATGTGAGGCCAGTCGTGACGCAGGGGCACAGAGTGTGACTGTAAAATCGACTGGCTGTGGGTTCGATCCCCCCTCGGGGAGACAAAATATTTACTTACATTTCTTTGCTTTGGTCTCGAGACAAAGTGCGGCGTTGATTTCCACCACACAACACGCAAAATATTTACATTGCATAAGCTGTTAAAATTACATCCAAATCCGTTTAGTAGTTATTGTGTGAAATAGGAACATACATCTATAATTAGAAACTTTCACATTTATAATTTTAATAGGACTAGTAAGTCAGCTAAATGATTACTTTATAAACATTGAGTTTAGTTTCAGATTCAGAGTCAAGAAAGGATAAATGTTAGTAATAATAAGTAGACAAATTTAAGAAGAAACTTATTCGAAACCCATAAGTACAATATTCTGTTCTGCGAGGCAAAGTGTTCATGTGAATATTAACGAGGAAAGGAAAAATGACGGATGTGTGGTTAACAACTTTCATTTCATTATGATACGTTGTCTTAGTAAACCTAGTTGAATACATATATTTAAAACTAGCGACCTGTTCGCGGCTTCGCCCGCTTGAACTGCACAATTAATTGTTTGCTAATTTGAATTAGCTTCTTGCGTTAATATCCGAACATTAGAAACTAAAAGTTTAGCCAATTCCATAAGACAATTTTAGTAGCAACCTTGTCGAAAAAAAAAATACTTCTAGTCATATACTTTGGAAAGTTTACCAAAATACAATAATAAAAACTTTATTAAAACCAGTTAGGCAAACCAAAAGTTAATGAGACAAACCAAAAAATAAAAAATAATTCTTTGAATTCCCATATAAATATTTTCTATCTACGTACTGTTTTAAAATTAATTACAATTTTATTTTATGTATAGATAAAAGTAAGTTATTTCTTGGACAGTAGTAGGCATAAACTTAAACACTATTAGTAGAATATATCGTACGAAATATGAGATAGATGATGAAATTTCAACAAAATATATTTACTATTTACCAACGACATACAATATGCTTGAAACTATATTCCAAATCGCATAGTAAGAGGGCTCTAGGCAAATAAAAACCCGCTATACGTAACAAGGCAACATACAATACAAATTGGATTTCATGAAAGAATTTAAAAATGTCGATCCTCAGAACTTCGTTTAGGAAAAAATCAAGTGAGATTCCCCGGCTTTAGATTATAAATGGAACAGTTTCAGCTTCGGTTCAGTTAAAGCGAAGGTTTCGCTGATACGACAACAATCTGGTTTTATATATTAAGCCGGAATTGGGTCTAGGTTCATTATCATTAAATGTTTGGCTGAGTTGATGTAAGGAAATATTTTGCCTTTTGAATGAGTCGTGGCGCAGGGGCACATGTGTGCGACTGTAAACGTTACAAGTTGTAAGTTCGATTTCCGTCTGAGAAAAAAAATCATTTTTATCTTTTAGCTCTGGTAAAGGTAGGCAATTTAGAATTTGGCTGAAAGTTGGGGACGGAAGTGTCTTAATGGGAACAAAGCGTCTTAACACTAGGTTCCCAAATTCCCTCTCGCTACCCTGCTATGTACGGAATACAACGTAAAGCTAGAAAAAGCTTTTTTCTACTTATTTAATGGTTTTTATCTTCTTTTATCTACTTAACAGACAAATAAAAAATTGTTGACTTTGCATTGCTTATGTTGATTAGCAGAACTTAGCGTCGCGCTTGGAAAAAAATCGAACTTACATTACGTCAGGTATTGTCCTACCGCGCCACGACGACCTCTAATATAATTTGTTTCTAGAATTAGTACTTTCTAATAAATATAACTAGATTTAAAGCTAGTTTACAATACAATAATATTAGGAATTTACAATATATTTGAGCACAATTCCTCGTGGTAGCGTATGTAACAAAATTAACGAGCTCCCCCTTATCTACAGTGTTGCTTGGCCAGCACAAAGCGCTTTGACGGAGAGATTTATGATGTTTTCGATATTCCTATAACAATTTTGCTTAGAACATATGTGTGTATGTACGTATGAATTTTGGTACCTATATACGGGTAGGTGTATATTTATAAAATAAATTATGTTTTATAAATAATCATTTATATTTAGAACTATCTCGCGGCTTCGTCTGCTTATACTACACATTTTTTTTACTTAACATTACCTAACATGTACATTTTGAGATAATAGAGAAAACTATATTTAAATCCGTTAAGCTAAAGTTTCTGAGATTAGCGTGGACAAACGCACAGACAAACAGACAAGGTTTTTTTGCACAAGCTATGTTTTTCATATATTTCTTTAATTTCATGTTCTGAATGTGTCATTCAGGTAAATCTTTTAAAAACCACCTTTGAAATATTAGTTTTAATTAGGATTTGAAGTTAGAAACCATGTGTTTAGACTATATATAAGATATATTCTGTAACCATTGTGTCACAGGGAGTTCGCTTACATTATTTCATACATTACGAATACATTATAACCCTAAAATATAGTATCTACACACATAAAACATATATCTAGCTTAAAATTTTCGCATATGGGGAGTTTATTACACAAGCAATAAAGTACTAAATGAGCACGGTCGGACCTGCTTTGTTGTGATGTAATTGTGTTTTAATTATATTTTATGGTGGCTTAAAAACATTTCTCTGCGTAAAGCCTAAATGTTATTATATTAAACCATATAGTCCAGTTTAAAGCTCGTTTTGAAGTTGAAATATGTTTTAATTTTTTTAGGTACACGCTGTACCCCTCACATAGTAGAGTAGGCAGAGGAAATGTTAAGACACTCCGTTTTTTCACCTTCCGTAGAATTCTGGAGACATTAATGGTAATGGTAATGTGGCAAAACGGGGCGTTGAGTTCTGCCACTCAACATGCAATGCTTTGAAGAACTTGTCGCAATGTCAGGAACGGAGTGTCTTCACTAGGTTCCTAGGTTCCCTCTGACTACCCTAATATTTGCGGAAACAGAGTGAAGCTTAAACAATAAATATTATTTTATATACCTTTGAATAAGGTAACTACATTATCCAAATGTGTCTCAATGGTGTTGTTACTGCCGCTATCACAATCGCTATTCTAAGCAAATAATATGATAACTAACATTTTTCCATACCAATTGCATATTAGTTCCTGTAGGACTTCACTTCATATCAACGCAACGTATATGCCTGCCATAGTGTATGTAAAGCAGTTATATATTACAAATATATATTGCAAAAAATATTTCAAAACTATATAAAATTTACTACGTTTATTATTTATATGTTTGACTGTACTTAAATTATTATATTATATTTCTTAGAACTACAAATAAATAGGTTTTAATAAAACAGTTTTTTTTTCAGCCGTGCGAAAAGCACTGATGATCAAAATTTTTAGTGTAATACGAGTCACGAAAAAAAAAACAAAACCAAATACAACATTTAGTTCCAACTGTTACCAGTAAAATGACTTCACACACCCTCTTCTACGCTATGCAATTTCCTTTGAATTTTTCTCAAGAAATAAAGTCCTAAGTCCCGTTCAGTCTGTTGGCGCCGATTCTCATTATGGCTACTACATGTAGAATGTTTCAAGAACACTCATAAGGAGAGGTCTTACTTTAGAGCATTAATGGATCGAAATGTATGCCAAACGGACGAGCGCTTGACCTGTTTATTCATTATTGTATTCTTACAAGACCTTTCAGTCTACTTTGTGAAATAATTTATTGTTATTTAACCGATTTCTGTAAAAGGAGGAGGTTATCAATTTGACTGTATATTTTTAATTTTTGTTACCTTTAGAACTTTCGACTGGGTGAACTGATTTTGATGATTCTTTTTATTTTAAAGCTGGTGCTTCCTGTGTGGTGCCATTTTAATTTGGTCCATTTCTGGCAATGTTATCTATGAGAAAGTCACATAAGTCTTAAATTTGCATTAGGTATGTGCGCGACAAATGGACGAATAACTCAATATCACGCCAATCGATTCCTATGATTCTTTTTTAATTGGAAATGATACACTCCAAGAGTAGTTTGATGAGAGATTGGTTAGGTTTTGATTATAGAGTTTTTATAATACAGAATGGTTTGGATACGTATTCTTAATTTATTCCTTTACATTACTTTCTTACACTTCATAATTGTGGTCCATCCATACCTTTTGTTATGTAATACAAAAAGAATGGTTTCACTATTTCATATTTCACTATGAACATATATCCTTAATAACTACCAGTAATTTCTTGAAGTTAGTAGTAGTAGTTAGTTAAGCTTGATTATTGACTTGACATTCTAAAAAAAACATTAATAATTAGAATTCATTCTTCTTTCTCCTTCTTCTTCCTGTCATTAATCCCGGCTATTGCCAGGGACTCTACCATAGAATTAATTATAGGTACTTAACTCTATTATGGCCACCAAATAAATGACAGGAAATACATATTTTTTGATACATACATTTTGATTGATATTCATTCTTTTTTATATTGTATTGTATGTATAAGCATTTATGAATGTTTGTTTGTATTAATGAATGTTTCTATCGCTTATAAAAAACCCTAGATTAAACTCTTAGATCAAAAATGCGGAAATACATATATCTTTGATGGCAATTACATAGAAACTTGATTTTTTGTGTGCTTCAAGGGACCATAGATTTAAAATTAAAAATTAAATTCAGTTTGATATCATCACGTGATCTCGAGATAAATGGTCTTGACAGACGGACAGACGGGCAACAAACTGATACTATAAGGGTTCCATTTTTATAATTTGAGGTAAGGAACCTTCAAAAAGGTTATTTATATCATATTCACAGTTTAAAAATTTGCGTAAATGTCGGTATCCATATAAAGAAAATGTAAATTGCCGGTACCTTTACAATACGTAAGTAATATTTGTCCGCCTAAATATTTAATATAGCAATTTAAATTCGCAGAATTAAAACACATTTGTATGCTTTACATTGTTGGATTTGTTTCCGTTGCGAATGCTTAGTTTGTTTACTTGTATTAACAAAATAAATCAAATATTCCTATATTTTAGCTTAATATAAAAATAAATGAGGCAATCGTGGCGCAGTGGCACAAGTGTTTGACTATGAACGCGACAGGTTTTGGGTTCGATTCCAACTCGAAGAAATGAAATGTTTAATATTTTCATTTCTTCGCTCTGGTGTAGAGGCAAAAACGCGGCGTTGAGTTTCGACACTTAACTCACAATGCCTCTACAATTCGACGGAAATTGGAGTGCGAAAAACTTAATACTAGACTCTCTCTGCCTATCCTGCTACATGCGGGATACAGCGTGAAGCCGAACAAAACACAAAAAAAATATATAATCATCATCTTTAATTAAGTTCTTGGAACCATTGACATTATCATATAGTTAATAAGAAAGTTCCTAAATGAACATATTAAGGACAATGACTTAGCGGCACGTCTTGAATTGGGCAGCCGAACAGTCGACGCCTGTTCTCAACCACCGTACGGTTCAGAGGTTATCGTTGAACATGCATATGCGGCCGTATTTTTTAATTATCTTTGATTAAAGTCCCTTTTCTTGAAGGGAATATATTTTTTTGGATATCTTTTTGTTGGTAATATATATTTTTAAATATGTGAAATGGTTTTTTAGCTTCACACTGTATCCTGATTATAGTCGCGTAGGCAGAGGAAACCTGGGAACGTAGTGTTAAGACACTCCGTTCCCATAAAGACACTTCCGTTCCCCACTTTCCGCCGAATTCTAGAGGCATTGTGTGTTGAGTGGCTCAAAACAAAGCACTTTGCCTATATACGAAATGATTTAGCTATATAAATGATTTAGATAGTAGACAGCGACTGTTTTTTATATTACACTCTTTAGACATTATCATACACAAAAACCAAGTTATGAATCATCAAAAAGTTAAACCAAAGGATTGTTGTTGTTTAGTTATATGTATCTAGTTTTAATAATTGAAAACTACCCTCAACGTATATTGAGAAGTTTCCCAAAAGTTTGCATCGCTATTACATTTCAAACCACCACCGCCGGTTTCCATTTAGTTAAATATATGTATGTATGTATTTCGTGTTTCTTGCCCGTAATATAGGTCGGTCTGAAGTTTAACCTTGGTCGTGGCAGATGTTATTGCGAGTGTCGACTTTTTATTTTCACTTGTCGCAACTTTGCTTTACTTATGTTATATTTGTAATTCTGAGAAGTCATATTTAAAAGCTTCATGTTTTTTAGGATTCCGTACCTTTTAAGGACAATAGAAATCATTATAAGATCACTTTGTTGTCCGTATGTCTGGCTGTCAAGAGCCTTTATCTCAGGAACACTTGAAGGTATCGAGTTGAAATTCAAACTGCATACCCAGATCGAAGACCCCATCATTTCTTAAAAAAAAATATTTCTATAAACGTATAAAGAAGATATGGCTCTCATTTCGATACTATAAATTAAATAAAAAGTAATAAGGTACTTCCGGTTAAACTAGAATTATGAAATTTGGCAGCTAGCATCTACAGGTAGTACTAGTTCAGGAAAAAATGTGAAACCTATAGTTTTGTGGTTAAATTTTAAAAAAATAATTAAAATTTATTTGATCTCATGATTTATTTTAATAAAATTAGTTTTGATCTTCATACAAATACCTATCTGAAGAAAACGGACAGATTTACCATCATAAACTTCTCACTTAAAAAGTTAAGTAGGCTTTTGTAGAGAAAATAAGTTACCCAATTTGCAATTTATTGTGCAGTAATAGTCCGTTTTATGACCAGGAACGTAGTATTTTTTTTACTGTAGGTTCATCTTTAACGCGTCGTAACAAAACATTTGTTTCTAAGGACCTAATACACATTTTTATAGATATTTTTCGCTTATTTTGTTTCTGCTTTATGCCGTGTCCCAAATGCAGAGAGGGAACCTAGTGTTAAGACACTCCGTTCCCTACTTTCTGCCTAGTTTTTAAGAAATAGACATTTGGAAAATCGATAATCCGTATAATCGAATCTATGAAGAAAAGCAAATACTTAATATTTAATATTTTCTGCTTTTTAAAAACAACAAATTCGGAGTTAGCGAATTAGTATAACTGTGGGCCGGAAAGTTTCTACAGTAAATTAAAAAAAAGTTATTAGGTATAACACTATCAAAAGTGCATAGTGTATCGGCGCGTAGACGTAGTTTTTACTCACATTTACCTTTTTAATTAATAGTAATTACTATTTAATATTTTTAAATCGTTGAAACAAGAAAATAAGAGCCGTGTTTATTCAAAGTCTCGTTGACCCTCGTAATAGCTAGCGAAATGTGTTAAACTCATAAAAAGTAAACAAAATGTGTTTATATTCATGTTTTTTAATGATCCATTCATGAATCTATTTTAAAAAGCTACCACTACAAAAGTTAACTTTTAAATCTCTTTTACATTCTACACAATCAAATGGTGAAAAAAATAGGTTTTTGTACGAAATTCGATAAGACTTCCGCAGATTTCAATTTGGTCTAGAGCTCGTGAACTCTAATATCCCTAAAGAGATTTTATTCGAAAATCTACAACGGTAAGCGTAAAGTTTAATTTTATTCGTTCTATTCACGTTGAACGTTATTTCTAAGTTACCCGATATTTCCGCAAAAAATAGTAGAATTTTGAATTAAATTCCAGCACATCCTCATGGGAGGTGACGGTGAGCGCGCAATATTTGAAATTCATCTTCGAAGTGTCACCAGCTACTGTGTAACGTGGATTTTTCGTTCGCGTTGCTTGACAGAAAATATTATTATAGGAAAGTAAGATTTTCAATTTCACGTATAATTCTAGCATTTTGCGGAGCAAATAGAGATAGCCTCGTGATTTATAATGTGTTGGTTTTTGTTTTTTTAATAATTTGACAGAATTCAGTACTGTTGTTTCAGTTACCAAATTATCAAAAGTTAACATCAAATATTTTAAATATCTAAAGCCAATCCTGAGGCTAGTCGTGGCGTAGGGGACTGTAAACGTTGTAGGTTCGATACCTACTCGGTGAAAATATTTCATTTTTTCATTTTCTCGCTCTGGTAACAAGGCAAAACGCGGCGTTGAGTTCCGCCACTCTACCCGCAATGCCTCCAGAATTTGGCCGAAAATGGGAAGTGTCTTAGTACTAGATTCCTACCCTGCATACATGGGATACAGCATGAAGCTGAAAAAAAATGCCTTGGCACCAATATGCTATATTCCGCTGAAAAAAAATGTCTTCTTACCAGAGTGAAGAAATGAAAGTAATAATTCATTCATTCATTCCCCCGAGTGGGAATCAAACCCACAACCGTCACATTACAATCACACGCTTGTGCCACTGCTCCACGACGGTCTCAACTAAAATTAACTACCTGAAGTATATTAACCAGTCCTCTTTAACAAATCCGATAGCATTCTCCTCTGCATTTCTATTTTTAAAACGGCCAAAGTAATAGAGCGTGATATTGATTCACGTGGAAGACATACGAACGCTCACTCGCTGGATGTAAATTCTTTTACGCGTTCAAACGTATTTTATTATACTCTAAAAACGTCTAAATCGAAGAGGCGTAGATGAAAGGAATATTGGTCAAGGCTTTTTCTTTTGTTTTAACATCAATCTTATGATGTTTAGATTTTTTTAAGATTTCATGGGAATAGGGCTTTCATATGATGTGTTATTTTTATAATTTTTAATATATTATGATAACATGTTAAGGATAGGAAAATATTTTTTGTAAACTTATAAAAATTTAAACTGTATCGGTATTTGAACCTGCGCTTGTGCAATTTTTAAAGTTGGTGAATCGAATTTCTCTCTTTTATTATTATTTATTAAACTTTATGGTATCTTCTAAATGCTTGTATAATCTGTTCATTCTACACGCGTTATAGATTAATATGGTATTTTTCATTTAGAAATGGTTGACGTGTTTGTTAGATGATTTCTAAAAAACTAAATTTTGATTGCATCCATCAATGCAATATGTTTATGTCTATAGTGCAATATCTACTTTGGCCAAATATTTATATATTTTTTCATCAGCTTCACGCTGTATCCCGCACACAGCAAGATAGGCAGGTAAGTGAACCTAGTGTTAAGACACTCTGTTCCCCACTTTGTGCCAAATTCCAAATATTTATATAATAGCAGTTTAATAACTAGTATATTATAAAATATGTTTTTTTTGTAGAAATTTATGATAGAATAAAATTAACAATAATATCTTATATAGGCTTAACTACATGAAATTAATACGTAGGCTTAGTTCTAAGATTACATTTGGAATAGCTAAATAAAAATAAACTTCTCTACACTAAAAACATTCGAAAGTCTTACTGGAGCTGGTCTGGTTGTTGACAGAGTTTGTAAAGTTTAAAACTGTTTACAGACTTTAACTCGGTTCGGTGGCTCCCGCTTTGCAACTTGCATATTTTATGCTATCAAGAAGTTATAGACACTCAGGGTTTAAGTGAAGTGGAAAAATTACACTATAGTGGCCATGTAGGAAGTGTCTGATTGTGCTTTCGGTTGTGGGTTCAGGCCACGGTCAAGGGAATATTAAACTAATATTGGTTAGACAAGATCACGCAGTTCTTTCTTTCCAATACTCCCCTTAATAATGGAGAAGTGTGAAGCTGAACAAGAGTAGGCATACGAATAGATCATTTAATATATTGAAGCAATCAAATATGGCTTGGAGTATTACAGATTTTTTTAAACATTTCCTTCCAATAATAATTTGTTAGATGATTGATAAATAATTACGAGAGCAAGAGAGCAGAAAGCAGACCCTACCAGATCAGATGGGACTAATAATGCACAGGTGAGAGAGAGAAAGAGAGTAAGAGAGAGAGCGAGAAAGATATTGTTAAATATTATAATTGAAGTAATGAAGTAAAAACTCGGAGTTATTTATGTATAACTCTTGAAGGCTTCTTTAAACCAACCAAAAGATAGCTACGTATATCAAAATAATCTTTATTTATTATTATTATTTATAAGCATACTTTAAATTTATTAAATTTAATTTATAAAGAAAACAAAAATAAAACACACAAATATAATAAAAAAAATATATTATTCTTAAATATAAACAAATTAGAAACAACGCTAACAATCGTCATTTTACCAGAAAACGCCATATATCAAAAGCATATGTCCAATTATTGAAACCGTCAGTAGCACGGTATGCCGGATATGAAACGCATATAACAGCATTTGGTGCTGCATCGAATGCAAATGCCATTAAATAATGCATAGTGTAGCTGTCATAACAGATTGTCCGTGACTTATTCAAAATGATATCGACCACCAACAGTCTTCCTGGAAGTAGTCACGTATATTGTTTATTTATATGGAAATATTAATATTATGAAATTATTTTTACTTAACACTAGGTCCCCTATGCCCTGCTGTGTGCGGGATACAGCGTGAAGCTGATTTTTACTGTATTCAAGGACAATAGTAACGCAAGGGGTGGTAGTCTGTGACTCTAAAGTGTGGTTGTGAGTTTGATTTATTTAAATTTATATTTCCATTTTTTCACTCTGGTAGCGAGGTAAAGCGAGGCGTTGAGTTCTGCCGAGTGGCAGAACTCATATTTTAAATTTTTTTTACGTGTTGAGTAACACGCAATACCTTCAAAATTCGGCGGAAAGCAGTGAACGGAACGGAGTGTCTTAACACTAAGTTCCATCTGCCTACTTTTCAGTGCGGTATATAGCGTAAACCTGAAAAAAAATTCTTTATGTCAGTCGCACATATTGTAAAGTTTTTTATACTCATTATAAATATTTATTAAGATTTTTATTTATTAAGAAATTAAAATAATATGGCACTATTGAAATAAAGCTAAGACGATTAAAATTACTTCTAATAAAAAAATCTACTACTATACAAAGAAATAGAAGTGATCTTTTTGTATGAATATTTATATACGAAAGTAACTCAATAAGACCAGACATTTCGAAGATAGATATTATATTAAATAAAATATTCAATATTACTTTAGCCTTGAAACCTAAAAAGCTTATAAATAAATGTGCTTAAAATTTACGAGATGAGGTAACATATTATAAAATTAGATTAAGTGAAATAGTATTATGGAATGTCAATACTTTCTTTTTCTTCAGCTTCACGCGTTATCCCGCATGTAGTAGAGTAGATAAAAGGAATCTAGTGTCAAGACACTCCGTTCCACACTTTGACTAATATTTTATAGTACCTAAATCGTAAAGGTTATCGTCGTAAGTCGTAAATATATTTTGTTTTATTAAAAAAGTACTAATTCCATGTAAACTGCAACAGAAAAATATTTTTTAAACTCTAACCTACTGTAATAATTCCTGAGATCAGCGCGTATAACAAAATAAAGTCTTTAGTTCTTTAATATTAGATTTATTTTACGCAATACAACTGATTTACTTTTACATAAAAATATTTTTCCATATTCGGAATTATCGAACTTATAATCATCGCTTACAGTCATATTAACATTAATTGTGTCATGACACAATCAATGACATCATGCCTATATTTACATATACAGCTTCAGCTTCACGCTGTATCATACACACAGGGTAGGCAGAAGGAACCTAGTGTTAAGTCACTTCGTTCCCTACTATCCGCCGAGTTTAGGAAGCATTGCTTGTTGGGTGGCGGAACTCAACGCCGCGCTTTGCCTCAACACCAGAACGAAGAAATGGAAAAACAGCCACAACTGGCCACATACGTCTACATATACAAACACATTTAAACTCTAACACAATTTCAGTTTTAAATATATGAATGAGAAACTAAGCTTAATCATTCCGTAGTTTCGTTCCCACAAGAGATTTACGTCTAAATTTTCAGTACATTTGTTACCGTTCCGACTTAAAGACTTGGCCCATTAATGTCGTTTATTGATAGCGCTGAATTCTCTGGTGATCTCATCGCGACAAATTTAGAAATCAGCTGTTTGTTGGTTTAAGCCATTGTTTGTTATTAATTTGTGGAATAGCTAAATGTTGTTTGTTGTAATATTCAATTTTAGTATTAAAATAAACAAGTTATAGTATATATATATATATATATATATATATGTATATATATATATATATATATATATATATATATATATATATATATATTATATAGTTGAATCCATGACTGGTTACGGGTTCGAGTCCCACTTAAAGAAATGAAATATTGAATATTTTCATTTATACGCACTGGTGTCGAGGCAAAGCGCGGCGTTGAGTTCTGCCGCAAGCAAATTAAAAATGGTCTTCCACAATAATGTATAGTATTCAGTATTCACGATTACTACAAGTAATACTACTATTAATTGATATTACTTTAAATATAAGTATATAATCAATCAATTAATTAATTAATTAATTAATTAACGATCAATCTTTATATGAAAATATTCTATCATTAAAATACATTTTATGTTAATATTAATTTTCAAATTACGAATTGCTGAAGTTATGTGATGGATTAAAAAAATATATTAATATTGGCTTTTGAAATTGCACGTACATAATTGTGTACATAATTAAAACTAATTATGCCGATAATTGAGTTGAGGCCAGTCGTGGCGCAGGGGCACGAGTGTGTCACTGTAAACGTTTCTGGTCGTGGGTTCGATACTCACTCGATGAAATATTTATTTAAATTTATATCTTCATTTTTTCGCTCTGGTGTAAAGAAACACGCAATGCCTCCAGAATTCGGCGGAAAGTGGGAAACGGAGTGTCTTACTGTACACAGGGTTCTCTTTGCCTACCCTGTTATGTGCGGGATACAGTGTAAACCTAATTTAATTTAATTTGTGTCAATAATTCTTTGTGTTTTCTTAATTGTCACTGCTGGTTCCTGCTTTATTGAACGAAGTTTCAAATTCACGAGTTCAAATACTAATAACAATGTTTGGAACAGTTGCACGCTTTTTCCCACATAGTAGCGCAAGCAGAGCTCCTTTTCAAGACACCGCGTTCTTCGTTTTCCGCCTGTATGCGAGACATTGCCTGCATAGTGGCGGAACTTGTCAGAGTAAAGAAATGAAAATAATTCATTTCACCGAACATAGATTGCACCGAGCGACAAGATGCCCCGCAACACGCATACGAACCCGCAATGCTATGAGATTTCGGAGGAAAGTGAGGAACGAAACTTTTAATGGGGAACGGAGTATCTTACCACTAGGTTCCCTGGTTCTCTCGGATGCATAGCAGAGTAGGCAGAAGGAACCTGGGAACTTAATATTAAAACACTCCGTTCTCATTATAACACTTTTGTTACCCATTATACGCAAAATTCTGGAGGCATTGCGTGTTGAGTGCTTTGTCTTAACCCCAGAGCGAAGGATTGAAAATATTAAATATTTCGTTTCCTCGAGTAGGAATCGAACCCACAAACTGTCGCATTTACAGAACCACTGCGCCACGACTGTTCTTTAATATAGTTATATTAAAATATTTTTATATATCTACAATAGTGAGAAACATTAACTACAATTGTAATGTAAATAGAGGAAATAGTCATGATGCATGTGGTGATACGAACCGACGCTATTATTATCTTGTACATAATTATAAATCAACATACCACACCTAAATATATCTATGCATGTAAATATGTATTGTTAACTGTTTTGTTATGACGAATTGGGACGGAAAGTGGAGAACGGAGTGTCTTGACTTTTAGATGGGCTATATCCCAATTTATTTGGAGTCTATCATCTAAATTTGAATAATTTTGAATTGGATCTATTAATTTAAATAGATCTTCGTGTATAAAAGTTGAACTTTCATAACTTTAGATAATTTTTTATTGTTCATTCGTAATATATTAAAACTAATACAATTTTTGTGACTGCAAAATCGACTGGTTGTGGGTTGGATCCACACTCGAGGAAATGAAATATTTATTTACATTTATATTTTCATTTCTTCGCTCTGGTGTCGAGGCAAAGCGCGGCGTTGAGTTCCGCCACTCAACACGAAATGCCTCCAGAACTTGGCGGAAAGTGGGGATCTGTGTGTCTTAACACTAGGTCTAGGTGAAGCTGATTAGTTTTTTTTAATACAATTTTTACTTACAACGGTCACGTTTTTTCTCCTACCTGAATATGTAAGTTGAACTTAAAAACAATTGCTTACACGTGTTCACAACATGCACTTTTAAATCTTATCGCGACACCAGATCCTATAACACGTGTTTCCTATAAAAAATTAAAACTGAGTCATCTTAAGGTTACTAGGTTATCTCTATCTACAACAAAAGACGGGCTATATTTGAAAAATATGACTTTTTTAATATTAAAAAGTTAAATGGTGAAACCTAACGAAGTCCTATATGGAGCCAGAAAAAAAAAAAAAAATTAAAGCATTCCTTTGATTGAACCCATAACCATCGTAACTACTATTAAAATCTCAACAGCATCCTACGATTGCGAATAAATAAATATATATTGTTATAATAATTATGTGAAACACGAACGCAAACTGCAGCATTGGCTTTGATCCATTTGTTACATAAGTATGAAATTGTTCCAAATGCAACGTATATTTTGATATCAGGAAGAGCGTGTCCGGCTCAAGGTCCGTTATCAGTTGCCTCAATATTGGTGCATTCTGTTATTAATATTATATTTAAATTTAACTCAGCATCACAGATGAATAGTAAATAATTTAAATTATAATTAAATTAGTCTCGATTACTACTTTTGTATAATAAAATAAATGAATATTTTAATTAAAATTAAATAAAAGATAACTTTCTTCTGCGTTTTCCAAAAATACGGAAATTGCTTGTGTCTTAACTGAACACTCTATGTATCCAGCACACACGATACAGCAAGAAGCTAAAATAATATTACTTACTTTCTTACTGTCATCGACCTCTTCAAATACGCCCTCCGGGTGCTCATGCTTTTTACGTGACCTTCCTCTAGTGTCTTTGATACTGTGTTTTCGAAGGTCCGAGGTCTCCCTCTACCTCTCTTACCACTCACTTTCCATCATTATATAATAATATTTTTTATCATATAGTTCACCTATTCGTATATGTGAACTATATGAAAACTATATAGGTATATCTTCTTAATGAACAACTTTATATGATAGTAAAGTACAGTTTCATGTAGAGGAGACTCCATTATGTTTATTTTGTATGTTATGATTTCGTTTGAGATATTTTATCGTTGTTTTCGAGACGTGAGATTTTCGAGACTTGATCGGAGATCGTTAAAACGTAACCCTTGTGGGATCACTTTGTTGTCTGTTTGTCCGTCTGTCAAGATCATTTATCTCGAGACCGCGTGGAGATATCTAGCTGAAATGAATACCAAATATTCAGGTCTATATTTCCTAAGCGCAGACAAATCAAGCTTTCGAGTCAACGCAATCAAAAGTTACAAGTTTTTTGCATCGATTTTGCTTTAAATTGTATGAAATTCGCCGCACCATCAAAACTTATAGGGTCCCGTGACATACAGGTATGATATTTGGCACGAAGTGAGAACTTACAATACTGATAAAGGCAAAATCGGAAAATTTAACATTACAGGTATTTCATATAAAAAACATTACAAACTTATATATGTAGTTCATTTCATGCAAAATATGTGCTAACGATTGCAAACTTCAGTTTGTTAATTTTATAAGTAGTACTACTATCTTAAATTGCTACGGAAACCTCAGAGCCGAGCTCATTAATAGCTTATTTTCTGTGAAATGCATTTACCAGATACAGGTTTAATATAATATTAATCGTCACTCCTAGCATGTTTTTTTTTTAAATTAGGTAGAAAAACTAAACTTAATTGTTTGTTTTTTCTTTAAATTCTTGACCTACTGAGCGGATGTCGACTTGATACATATGCAAGAATGAATCAGACATCGCGTCCAGCAGTCTGATTGAAGCCATGATGTCATGGGGCACGAAATTAGAAACCTAGCGGCATTGCGGTGTCGCACCATACGATTATTCACGTATTTTATGACTTATGACTAACGTGACCGTTCTTCGTTCGGCTCAAAACGGGATATTTAGGGTCGCTTTCGTGTTTTTAGAGGCGTGCTTTTTTAATTTTTTAAAGGTGATTTACTTTTTTTTATAGTATTTTAATACTATAAAAAAAAAAGTAAATCACTCAGCACACAATGCCTCCAGAATACGGCGGAAAGTGAAGAACGGAGTGTCTTGACACTAGTTTCCCTTTGCCTACCTGCTGTGTGTGGGATACAGCTTCTAACTAGTGTCAAGACACTCCGTTCTTCACTTTCCGCCGTATTCTGGAGGCATTGTGTGCTGAGTGGCGGAACTCAACACCACGCTTCGCCTCGATACCAGAGCGAAGAAATGGAAATGTATGTACATTTAAATAAATATTACATATCATCTAACGGGGATCGAACCCAAAACCAGTCGATTTTACAGTCACACTTTGTGCAGGGGCGTCACAACTGGCCTCTTCTTTTATAGTGGCTTTCGTTATTTTAGAAGTGCTTCCTTGTTGTAGACGTCTGATAGTCGTTTTTTTAGATGTAATAACACTTTAATATTTTTTTTCATGCATGGTAGCGTACTGCGTTAATGCGATATTCAACCGACAAAAATTTACATGCGATTCGGTACGAATGGGATAGCTGTACATCCTGGTAGAATGCTTCGGGACACCGGGACACACAAGCGAAAAACGGGACAGTCCCTTTCAAAAAGATACGCCTGGTCACATTACTTATGGCACAAGTACAATATAAGAATACAACGTCAGCCAAATATAGTATCAGTTACGTAGTGGCAAGTATCAAAATGGTTGTCAAATCGAAACTTAGTTTCGGTGTAAATAGTATTAAGGTCATTCGTAAATATTTAGCCCCTTTTGAATAGACAGCAGTTTCCAATTTAGGAAATGCATGAACGGCGAGAAACGGTGTCAGTTTGATACGGTTTTAAATATAAGGCTTCGAAACTAAAATAAAATTGCCCTCGTTTTCTGTTTTAAATATAAATGTCATAGCAAATAGTCGATCTTGAAATTAGCTTTCTAATATTGAACCAGGGTGGTGAAATAAAATTTTATAACAAAAAATATTTGTAGTTAGATGGTATCAAATTTTCTTGGTCCTTGTTTTAGCAACTAGAGAATTTTAAGAGCAAAAAGATCTCTTCTTACTCCACAATATAGATATAATATAATGGAGATTTTTTTTCACCTTTCTGGTAGATGAGGTGTGGTAGGAGATAGTGTTAATACCTACACTCCGCTACCCACTCTCCATTGAATTATGGCGGCATTGCGTATTGAGTGGCGATACTCACTGTTCTTCTTTGCAGAGCTAAAAAATAAAAATATTAAATATTTTCTTTCCTCAAGTAGGGATCAAACCCACAGCCTGTCGCGTTTACAGCCACTGCTTGTCCTGCACCACAACTGGCTTCCTGGAAGGAAATATTCCTATAATATATATCTCCAATATATAACTTTATAAGTGAAGTATCATTTTAAGAATACACTTCAGAATGATTATTTCGAAATAACAGCCTTTTAAGATTAACTTTGAGCTTTTATTTTGTACTAGCAAGCTCCTTTTACGACTCAACTTGAAGTTAATTCTATAAGAAGATTGTTGTGTAAGTGCACTGAGACCCGCGGTGCGTTTGAAAAATGCACATCTCTATACCATTTAAAAATAAATAGCATCCTGTCAGATAAATATGGGAGTAGCAAGACTTTATCAGTGGATATTAATATAAAACTAGGTTTATTTTATGCTTATATATGTATCTTTTCTTTTACTCTATGATAAGCTAGAGAAAAAAGCTTGAGAATGTAGTGTTAAGACATTCTGTTCGTCACTTTCCGCCGATTTTTCGACGCATCGCGTGTTAAGTTGCGGAACTTTCAACGTCACGCTTTGCCTTTTAGTAGAGCGAATAAATAAATATGTTCGATGTATCATTCCTCAAGTTGGAATCGCACACACAACCGTCTCGCATTAAGTCATTAAAAATATATAGTAAATTAGATGTAACGTTGATGATATGATTCTATTATTAAACATTATTAAGTTCTATAGAAAGTCATTCTAAGTTAAATTTACTTGTTTTATAATATAATACTTTATATTGTAGTAGCGAAGTTAAGTAAATTTAACTGATAATAAGCGTTTTGAAATTCTTTAATTACTATGTTATAATTTTTTATATATTTTAAATTATAATATTCTCTTTTCTATTCTCTAGGTCTCTTGGATTCATTGTTCCCTTTTTTCAATATACACATTTTATATATTTTTTATTTTTATAAATGAAATAACATATTCTATTATTATTATTATAATTTAAATTTAAAATGAATAATTTAAAATTAACTTATTTTTTTTAGTTATCTATACAAGACTACACTAACGCCCAATATTCCAATCTAGAGATTGGATAGATATATGAAACAATCTAAGATTGACGTTGGAGATAGGTTATTAATATTGGGCGTAAGAGTGATTCAATTGGCACTTTTCATACTAAATTTGGATTTGTTCATTTTCTATGATTGCTATAAGTATGTGTTGTACGGAAGCCATAATTTTTGTAAAAAAAAATCAGCTTCACGTTGTATTCCGTACATAGCAGGGTAGGCAGAGGGAACTTAGTGTTAAGACACTCCATTCTTCACTTTCCGCCGTAATCTGGAGGCATTGCGTGTTGAGTGGCGGAAGATACACTTTTTGTCAATTTAATTGCTGTATCCAAGTATAAAGCAGGGATAGCAAGAAATAACTTAACTGTCGAAATATTTGTCCATTTCCATCAAAACCTTATGCTTTTCCAGAGAGGAAATATTACGTACTAAAACAAATGAACCGAATTAAGAACGTCCTCATTTTGATGTTGGCAAAATTATTTGTTACCCTGAGTGGGAATCGAACCTACAACCATCGCATTTACAGTCAGATCCTGTCCTACCAGTCTACAATAGGTCTCAGCCATATTTAAAAATTTGATTTATTCACAAAATAATTCACACAAACATTTTATTTATAGTTTATAAAATATGTTCAAGAAATATATCCACTAGGTTAAATTTCACCATTTTATGAGATCCAAAGTTGAATATTACCTGATTTACAGCTTTGTGGTATTGCGGAGTATAAAATGAAAATTTATATTTGAAAATAAAATTCAACTTGAATATTTTGCATCCAAGATAGAACAGCTAGGTTTCCTAATATCTCGCTTTACCGTTGGGTTATAAATCCTCAGTATTTCGGACTTTCATAAAGCCAGGGCTTGAAAAGCGCTGCCACGACTAGATGTACCTAACGTATAAACATATATCACCGGTCCCCTTTGGAGGTGACACAGGAAATATACTGGACACAATATTATTGTGTGTTCTGGAGTCATTTTTGAGAGAAAAACACAGGTTCCTGTGTTGTGTTTTTAAGGAACTTTTGTGTGTAGCTCTCATTGTGTCTGTTGAAACAAAGAATTAGCAGCGACTTATTGTATTTAATTTAATCTAATTTCTTAGTTTAAATCAGCTTCGCGCTGTATCCCGCACACAGCAGGATAGATAGCGTGTACATGAGACACTCCATTCCCCACTTTCCGCCGATTTTTCGAGGCATTGTGTGTTGAGTGGTGGGACTCAACGCCGAGTTTTTGCCTTGGTGCTAGAGCGAAGAAATGAAAATATTAAGAAATAATAATTAATTTCTTCGAGTGGGGATCGAATCCACAACCGTCGCGTTTCAGTCACACCCTTGTGCCCCTGAGCCAGGACGGCCTCAATTTCTTAGTTTAAATGGAACATTTGGACTAAATTATTGTTTTAGATTATAAAATATACTAACACGACTCATTTATTGACTCTTCTTTCGTGTTAATTGTGTGTGATTTATTAATAAAATTATGAAATACAGAATATATTCATAGATATTTTCTTATATTATTAATATGAGAGAAGTTTATGTACTATATAATTATTATTAACGGTATAAACTAATTTTCAAGCTAACTGTAAGTTTGAATATTAATAACCTAACTCAAGATACATAATCGGATACTTCGAGATAGAGTTTTGCTGTGCGGCTTACAACTTGTGGTGAATTTTGTAACATTTTATAGCGTTTTGTATATTTGAAACGGTAAAATATTATAAAATAACCTTAGAAATGTTAATTAGTCATTTTGTAATATTTATAAAAAAATATTTTATCTTATATCCAATATCGTATCATCAGCTTCACGCTGTATCTCGCACACAGCAGGGTAGGCAGAGGGAACCTAGTGTTAAGACACTCCGTTCCCCACTTTCTGCCGAATTCTGGAGGCTTTTCGTGTTGAGTGGCAGAACTCAACGCCACGCTTGTCCAATTCGAATTAAAATTTTCGAATTTAATATTAATATGAATTTCCATCCCTTTTCCAATTTTACACCCTTAGGGGTTAGGGGTTGGGGTGCTGGGTTTATTTTCCAAAATTCTTTTCTTAGTGCTCATTTGCGCTCTTTAAACAATTAATTCGCAAAATGTCAAAGTTCAGCATTTGGACTTTGCGCCGATCTCTCTCGGTATGTTAGTCAGTCCTCTTACACTGTTATACAGACTGACTATATATCACATTATATATTATGTATTCTTAATTTCTATTTTCCTAACTGTTATTTTTAGAGAAACACTGCTATACATGACATGACATCACAGACATGACAAGAAGTGTATCGTAAGTTAAAATCAGTATAAGTAAATGAGCAGGCTGTCGTGGTGTAAAGTCACACGGGTGTGACTGGAAACGCGACGGTTGAGAGTACGATTCCAACTCACAGGAATAATTTATTATCTATTAATATTTTCATTTCTTCGCTTTGGCACCAAGGCAAAGCGGGACGTTGAGTTCCGCCACTAATCTCGTAGTGCCTCAAAAACTCGGCGGAAAGTGGGGAATATCTTAACACCACGTTGCCTCTGCCTACCCTGTTATATGCCTTATACAGCGTGAAACTGAAAAAAAAGTAAATGTTAAATCAAAAATTAATTAATCACAACTCATCGGCCACGCAGACTCAAGTTATATAATATTTGCAATGTAAATTCACAATTTGTTGGCAGTCGAGGAAATTACATCACAAAGAAAAATACAACGCCTCGCCTTCGTTACTATGAAATCTGAATATATTGCAAGGAAAAATGCAGCTGTCTTCAATTTTAATCGTCGCTTTTTTAATAATTGCTTTCTTCCTTCACGTTTACTATAAAATATGGAGAGAGCTTCGCTAGTAATATTATAGTAGTTTTATCAGTATTCTTTTTTTATAGATATACTTTTATTAAATGGAGTATAAGAAAAATCCTGGAGCAGTTGCCTATTTGATTGAATATTTGATGTATGTTTCCGATATTTCGGTTTCAAAAAGCGCGGCGTTGAGTTCCGTCTTCCAACATTCCAACACGTTATCTATACATATAATAAAATTTTGACTGATCGCTGTCTGTACATGGAAGATATATAAGAACTTTTATTATTGGGGGCAAGTGTCTATGTAATCGAGCTAAAGCAACGATTTCTTCAATTTTTGTTTGTTTATCTTTGCGTTTGTGCACGCTAATCTCCGAAACGGCTTAACTCATTTAAATGCAGTTATCACTATTGTATTTCGGCTAACTTCTCATTTACTGTTTATGTGTTTGTGTACTCTTTGTGTAACTAAAAAATATATCAATATTTTTAAATTACTTTGTCCAACAAAATTGCTACGAAATAACTCTATTTTTTTAAAGGGGTGAAATAATATTTTTTAATATATAGATTTTAAAACATGGAAGTAATTCACATTACTAAGTAAATAATTAGCCAGTTTTTAATATAAATGAAAGGCCAGAATGTATTTAATATAGAAGTGTGGTGATCCATCAAAAGGAGCAAAATCTATAAGTCTCAATTATTGTTTATCCATATTTCTGATCTTTCAAGAAATACTAAGCTTGTAAATTGCTCCTGGCATGATGCAATTAGTTCGTAATATAATTATGTTTCATGTTAGACGTTGTGGCAAAATATCTGCTATAAGATTTTTTTATTTTTGTTGTGTAGTTTCTAGTAAAACAGAATATCTATAGGTAGGATTTTTTTTTCAGTGAACTTATAAAGTAAAATGAAGAATTTAGTCGTGACTATAAATTTCAATTTCAAATAATGAAATCTATGCATTGTCAAAAGTCAAAAATGTCCACTTTTGCTTTAACATAAAGTATAAATAAAAATCAGCTTCACGCTGTATCTCGCACACAGCAGGGTAGGTAGAGGGAATTTTCTGCAGAATTCTGGAGGCATTGCGAGTTGAGTGGCAGAACTCAACACCGTCAACGTCGAACTTAACCTCGACACCAGAGCGAAGAAAATGAAAATATAAATTTAAGTAAATATTTCATCTCCTCTAGTGGGGATCAAACCCACAACCAGTCGGTTTTACAGTCACTCCTCGTGCCGCTGCGCCATGACTGGCCTCTACATAAAGTATATATTTGTTTATTTGCCGTCGAAAGCTTTGAAGGATGCGGAGCAAACGTTAGAAGAGTTTACATGATATGATTTATTAGTCTTTGCGTAATTTTGAAAGTGGATTGTTCAGTGGTCTTATTTGAAGTGACGTGAAATATAAATAAAAAGGTTATTGCTCATATTATTATAATAAACGGTAATCTTTAGGCATTTCCGACTTCTTGTTTTCTTATTTATGTTAATTTTGGAGAACACTTTGAGTCGCGAAACCTAACTATGTACTTTTAACTTAACTTAGCTTCACGCTGTATCTCTAGCGGGGTAGTCAGAGAGAACGGAGCGCCAATATATTAAATATATTAAATATATTTATACCCCTAAATTGAATCCGAACCGGTTACCATCGCTTATTGAGACATTTCAGCTAGTAGATTATTTTTCTGTTTTAAAATACACAATAACTATTTCTACATATTATTATAACAGAAAACAAAATAAAATAGTTTTTTTATAACACATATTTTAAAATATTCAAAAGGTTTGTTCTACATTTTTCATAATAGACCATGCTATATTTTAGTTATTTTTTATAATTTTACATTCAGCTATATTTTTTTAAACAGTTTTCATATTCTTTTGTGGCACTGTTCTGTTTAATATCTCCTTTACACTCGTACTAATTACTTTGTAATGTGGAGCAGTTACATTTAACGCGGACGTAAAAACCATTATTTAATACCAAAGGAAGGATGTTCCCTATTTGTAAGAACATTCTCAAAATGGGTTCATTTTGTTCCATTATTTCGTTGCATTAAGTACTATAAGGGTATATTAATAAAAACTCGTGAGTGCGTGAGTGCCTCTATCAGGAAAATTGTTAGGCTTTGTCTTTTTTTTCCTTTCACTGTATTTCATTATTCTTATAAGGAAATAAGGTGGAAAATAATTCAATTATATTCTATAAAACAAAATTACTTTAGCTACAAAATACATACACAAAGGCTATTTATTATTGGAAGTATATGACAAGAAAATATACTAGTAAATTGATGGCAGTCTATATTAATTACTAATTTAAAACTTGTTCCCTTAATTAAAAGCAATAAAATTTACATCTAACTATTTCAGGTTTCCATTTTAGTTTGTTCAAGTGTACATTTTTATAGCTATAGAATTAGTAGGTTGATTATTTCAATTATAATATGATTTATTATATCACAAACACATAGCGCGGCGTTTAGCACCGTCACGCAAACGCAACATCTCGAATTTGGGCGGAAAGCGAAAAACAAATATTCACTGGGCTCTGCCTCCCTGACATGGACGACGACTGAATTGAAAAATCTAATAGCAACATTTTGAAAAAAGGTTAATTTAAAAAAATCACCCCAAAAAAATTGTTTAATTTACCATAGAAATATAAATTTCAGGTTATTACTAAAATATTATTTATTTAAACTTTAAACTTTGTCTATGGCTTTCATATATAAAATTAGAAGTTTCTAGTTAATGCTGCATAATTGCGAGATTATAGAACGCTGTAGCGTTAATCTCATGTGTTGTACGGCGTTTGTTCCCTGTCACATGATCGTGTAACATTAGCAAGCAGCGTTCCTTATATCCTTATATAAAGTTGGTCGTTGGTCGATAACGTTACGTGATAACGTCATAAGAAAATATTCATAAAAAATTGATATTCTTATGAATTGAATTGAATTTAAATATTAACATTATTTTGTAAAATACAAAGGTGTTAATTGAAAAAAAAATTTCGATAAATTAACATTTATTTGAATTCTTTAATATATAGTATATTTTATATAGTATATATAGTATGTAGTATATATTTTCTTAAACTATGCAGACTATTTTTTACACTTACACCTCTTTCGCTTGCTCCGTGCTCTCGCTTGCACTTTGGGCTTAGGCGGAACGTGACAAAGGAGTCTTGTATTTTTGTGCTTGCAGTCGGCGTTAATAGATTTATTACACGTTGTCACGTCAAAAATAATAATATCTAAAATCGCATCTAAAATATGAAATAAATATAATCACCATTTAGGTTTTACAACAAGACTGGCTTTTGAACGAAATGACATTAATACAGTGAAACGTTAGGTATACAAAACCCAACAGTTACAAAAAATCTTTACCGAATTTTGGGCGACTAAAAGTTAGTTTGAAGCGACTGCACTCGAAACATATGTGTAGATTTACAGAATTCATTTTGCCTGCAAAAGTATACCTTATGCTTATACGATAAGCGCTATTTTCGCATTTACATTTCTGCATTGGACATTTGAATTTGGCCACATCTGGGGCTTAAAATGACAAACACACTAGCTCTTATGACTCTGACAATAAATGCTAATTTACCAAAAACTAGAAAGTTAGTGCAATTTTATTTTGTTGATTTATGCAAAAGCCGACATCGAGTGCATTTGACAGGTAAAATTTGTAAATTTTGGTATATGTGTGAATCTCTGCTAAATTATACAACAGTAATAAATTAAATCAGCTTCACGCTTTAACCCGCACACAGCAGTGTAGGCAGAGGGAACCTAATGTTCAGACACTCTGCTCCCCACTTACTGCCGAATTTTGGAGGCATTACGTGTTAGTGGCGAAATTTTACGCCGCGTTTTGCCTCGACATAAGAGCAAAGAAATTAACAACAGTAATATTTGCGAATATACATATGTACTGTACACCAAGAGCAGTTTCACGCTTTTCCCACATACCAGGTAACCCAGAGGTAACCTAGTGTTAAGATTCTCCGTTATCCATTTCCACTGCCGTTTGTATAAAATAAATGCTAGTAGATACTAATTAAGGCCAGTCGTGATGGAGAGGCACAAACGTGTGACTGTAAACCATTATATAACCAACCAGAGAAAATGAAATATTTTATTTATCCGCTCTGGTGCGAGACAAAGTGCGGCGTTGAGTCCTGTCACTCAAAACGGAATAGTGTCAAGATACTAATACCCCTTGTATTTTAACCGTAGGTTCCGTTTGCATACCTTGCTTTGCGAAGAATACAGTGTGGCACTAAAAAAAACGAACATTTCTTCGAATAACATATGCTAATGTTTAATTTCTTAATAGTAAAGAAAAGAACAGTTTTAATTTCAGCTACTCAAAACATATTGTATCTTGATTTTCATTAGCCTTGTGAAGATACACAGATATACTGAATAAACACATCAGGTTTATTAAGTACATATAATCTTTTTAGATCGCTGCATAAGTTTATTTAATAGATATACCATGGCACGAGAAGGTAAGCTTTAAGCTCATTATAACTTTAATATAATACGACTATAAGTTTATTGTATATATATATAAACAAAGATATGTTGAATTCTATATTATATCATTCTACTTTTAACTTGTTGCACTTGTGGTCAAATGGAAATAATTATCCATAGTATACCTAGTAATATTAAGAATTAGAGAGTAAATCAGTTTGTCTGTGACGACATCACGGCCAAACCGCTGAGCCTACTTTGATTAAATTTCATATAGAAATACTTGAGAGTCCTGGGATGAACATAGGCTATTTTGTTTTCTCATTTTTTTGTTTTTCTCTAGAAATTTCGTAATTATAAGCAAAGGTCGCGGAAAGTGGGCTGCCTGAATGCCTACATGACATGCACTGATTCGACCTTATGAGACATATAAAAACAATATTCTACAAATATAGTGTTGCCTTCTGTATTAAATGATGTGAAGAAAACTGTACACACACAGCAAGCATTCAGAGAGTTTAGTGTCGGAGCTCAACGCCGCGCTTTACCTTGACTATTCTAATGAACTATCTATTATGAATAAAAATAATATATAAAAATAACTATTGAAAAATAACTATGAACTATCCTAATACGATTGAGCTTGAAGCAGTGTCTGGGTATGGGAGTAGGCTTCAGCGGTCCCTTTACTGATTGAAACTCTCGTCTTCACTGCTCCAGCCTAATAAAGCAAATTACTTCAAATGTAAAAGTACCACCTTATATAACATTTGCTTACAAAATGGCTGCCTATCAATGAACAATGTTGCCATAGCATACTTGCTATACTACAGATAAATAAAACACATCACATTATTATCAGTAAATAAAGCAAATTAACAATATTGTTCTTTAAAAAACCTATAACTATCTATAACTCCGCAATATTGTACGTTTATCTCTGAGGGTGAGCCTCATTAACCATTTTAATATATTTAATTTATGTTTATCGGTTTATTGTTAAATTAATTATTTTCAATAGGAATTAAATAAAATTATATTTTTATAATTCCTATTGAAAATAATTTAATAAATATTCGTATAATTCAAGCGGGCGAAGCCGTGGGGGTGTCATAGGTAACAATAAAGTAGTTAGCCTTCCTGGACAAGTGAACTATTCAACTTAAAAAGAAGTCCTTGATTAGTATGTCAACCAAGCAAACTCTTAAGCATTATAAAATTTGTATAAATTGTGTTGAGGCCACTCGTGGCGCAGGGGCACAAAGAGCGACTGTAAACAAGACTGGTCCGATCCTCACTCGAGGAAATGAAATATTTATTTAAATTTGTTTTCATTTCTTCGCTCTTGTCAGTGCGGCGTTGAGTTCCGCCACTCAACAGGCAAAACCTCCAAAATTTAGTGAAAATTTCGGAACGTAGTGTTTTAATACTACCTAGTATTAAGACACTACGTTCCGAAATTTGCCTATACTGCTATGTGCGGAGTATAGCGTGAAGTTGATTTAATGTTAATTTAGTATATAAATAATATAGAGCGAAATTATAATGTCCATATACTGTGTTATGTGTAAAATATGTATAATATTTTACACATAAAACAATATTTGAACATTGAACATAAATTTCGCAAAAAACATTTTAGGTCGTTTATTGTAGGACGAGTATGACATAACATTTTACCTTGATCTACCTTGATCTAGGTTTAAACGTTGTAACTGTGATGGGCGGACAGGTTTTGTAGAGTGGGCTTAAAGTTAAGGCCTAAGTTTTGCTAACAAGGTTAGGTATTTCAATGAAATTAGTAATTTTATTTATGTTTTTTTTTTATCTTCACGCTGTATCCCGCACACAGCAGGGTAGGTAGAGGGAACCTAGTGTTAAGACACTCCGTTCCCCATTTTCTGCCGGATTCTGGAGGCATTACGTGTTGAGTGGAAGAACTCAACGCCGCGCTTTGCCTCGATACCAGAGCGAAGAAATGGAAATATAAATTTAAGTAAATATTTAGTCTCCTCGACTGGGGATCGAACCTACAACCAGTCGGTTTTGCAGTCACACGTTGTGCCCCTGCGCCACGACTGAAATGATGAAAAATATTATAACATGTTTTATCATTTTATTGTCGAGTTATAAGCCAATGGGGGCGCAGGGGCACAAAGTGTGACTGTAAATGCGGCTGGTTGTGGGTTTGATCCACACTCGAGGAAATGAAATGTTTATTTAAATTTATATTTCCATTTCTTCGCTCTGGTGTCGAGATAAAAAGTGCGGCGTCGAGATCCGCTACTCAGCTCGCAATGAGAATTCGCTCCAGAATTCGGCTGAAGTCGGGGAACGGAGTGTCTCAACATTAAGTTCCCTCTGCCTACCCTGCTGTATGAGGGATACAGCGCTAAGCTGATTTTGATTTTTTTTATTATAAATAATTTTAACATCTACGATAGGTGTTTATTCTGTAGTTAAAATACATTTTTCGCTTTCGCCTATGAGCCCATTGTAGCACGCGGCACAGTGTGTGTTTATAAAAGCGGCAGCTGTGTATTTGATTCCTATTCTTCAGAGATTATTTTCATTTGTGGCAGGAAGACAATACTTTGAAGTAATCTTAAGTTATAAAAGAATCTATTAAAACGTTAGAGGCCGTCGTGGCGCAGGTGCACAAGGGTGTGACTGTAACGCGACTGTTGTGGATTCTATCCCAACTCGAGGGAATGATTTCTAACTTATTAATACCTTCTCGGGCTAAAAGCCCGACTGAATTCCACCACTCAACTCGGAATCCCTCCAAAAAATCGATGGAAAGTGGGGCACGGAGTGTCTTAAGGTTCCCTCTGCCCGTTTACCCTGCTGTATGCGGGATACAGCGTGAAGATGATTTAATTTATTCTTATGACATTATATATATCTGCATATAATTCATACAGAGTTTCAAATGTAGTCCTGCTTGCATAATAAGATATTATACATTATATAATCGACATTAGTATATGAATTCGACGAAGCGCATCGTAGTAGCAAATACGCATATAATATGAAGATGGAATTGTAGGAGACAAAAGCAAATGTTCATCATAATATTCCTTTGTGCGATGCAATAACATGTTAAATGGCTAATATTTCTAATTTAGCGCATTCATAACAGTTGTAATTCGCAGTATTTACTAATAACTAGTTTATATTTGCGGCTTCGCCTGTATAATTAAATGTATATAACGATGTGGCAAATTTTATTTTTTAATTTTTTTTTATCAGCTTCACTCTGTATCCCGCACACAGCAGGGTAGGCCGAGGGAACCTAGTGTAAGACACTCCGTTCCCTATTTTCTGCTGAATTCTGGGAGCATTGCGTGTTAAGTGGCAGAACTCAACGCCGCGCTTTACCTCGACACCAGAGCAAAGAAATGGAAATATAAATTTAAGTAAATATTTCATTTCCTCGAGTGGGGATCGAACCCACAACCGTCGTTTACAGTCACACCTCGTGCCGCTGCGCCACGACAGATTAGGTATAAAATATTAAATAGCTATTCAAGAGGTGTATCTAGAAAAACGGAAAAAAAATAAAAGAATCATAATAAAAATCCAAAAGATCATATTCTAACGGAACTTAAGAAGATATTTATGTTTATTTTTATTGAAAAAATATAACATTAAATCTTAATACATTAAAGAAATATTTGCCTTCCAAGAAATATTCTAAATTATAATATAAGAAGTACAACTTACCTTGTACCGCACTTACCTTTCGTAATTCTGATCCTCTTTCCTCCAAATCTATTACTGAGATGGCCACTTGAAGGATTTTCTGAAATAATTTTATTTGCCCAAACTGAATTCTAGTAATATTCGGTCATATTATATTTCCTTCGGCCATCTCTCGATCATCGATCATATTAGATCGCGAATTCATTTTTACGAGCGTTTCGGAGCACCAATAAAGAAAAAAACCGACTGAAGTGCTCTGTAGGGGGACCGTATATTTCAACTCTCCAAGGAATTAAAGGATCAATTAGGGCTATTCGAAAAATTTATAGTTGTAATAGAATGCGCAATTTATGTATATTAAAACTTGTTTTACACATACATTTATATGAGAGTGTAATTATTCTTAGCGTGCATCAACAATCGATTAGGTATTGTGATGTTGTCTACTATTAACGTGATGGTTTTGGGTTCGATTTCCATCTGGGGGGGTTAATTATTTTTGGCGCAAGGGCATAATAGTGCAACTGTAAACGCGACGGCTGTGCGTTCGATTTAACTCTGGGGATAAAATGTTCATTTCCTGCAGTTAATGGGAACGAAGTGTCTTAAGACTAACTCCCCAGGTTCCTTCTGTCTACCCTACCATTTGCAGAATACAGTGTGGAACTAAAAAAAAGGTAAGAAAAATCGATGATTTCTCTCAATACAGGTAGAAAGTTGTTTTGACACTCGGTTCTTTCTACCAACTCTGCTATATCTGTAATTAATAATGGGCTGGAAGCTGAAAAATAACTAATCATAGATTTCACAAGTACAAAAGACTTTTGAATGTAATTGTTTTATAATTAACATTTAGATAATTGAGAATATTTTAATAACATTATGAAAAAATATTTAGGGTAATATTATTATTTTTTATCGAAAATGACATTTTCATTAAAACGCAGTAAAGTTTTAGTTTTAATAGCTAGCAATTTGTTATTAAACAGTTTTATAGACAATGTAAGGCGTGTAACGTGAAATTCGTCCGCAACTTATATGAGCTTTTCTAAAAACAAATAAACAACCGTAATGTATCCATATAATAGAGATAATTATTTACTTACTTTAAGTTACTTTTCTTATATATTAATTATAAGATTTCCCATGTTTTGTACCAACTTCGTAAATGTTACAAACAAAACTAGTTATAAGAAGCGTGATATATTTAGTTTATTGAGGTGTAAAGCATGTTTGTTAGATACTTTTGAAATACAATTTTGTATGTTTTTTTTATTATCACGCTGTATCCCGCGTTCAGCAGGGTAGTGACCCTGGGCACCTAATGTTAAAACCCTCCATTCCCATTAAGGCACTATGTTACCCATTTTTCGACACAACGTTCTACAAGTGCTATGCAGCAAAATGTGTGCAGAATATGGTCGGAATTTACTAGTTCGCAGAGTCCTCTAAAGAATCCTTAAGAAATTGACCATTCTAGACCTGTTTTCGTCATCACATTAGCTTGATACTATATTATTGTATGGTCTCTGTGACAACTTATGTACAACTGCCAAGTTCTGGTCTGGTCTTTCTGATGATATACTTTTTCAAGTCGGGTAAATTCAGTTTCTAACTTAGTTAGTTAGCTGTGAGGCAGTAACTTTATTAAACCGGTGGTAAATTACTTCACGTTTAAAACACTTGGGCGCTTAAAGTAAAAAAGAAAAAAAGTTAAAAATAAAAAAATATTTTTTAATAAGTTCAAAAGGGTTTTAATCTATAAACATAGCCTTCCTTTAATAGAAACAGAATATTGTTTTTACTGATGATGAATAAATATTGGCTTTTTAATTGTTTAATTTTTTCACTTCAAATACACTGTTGTTCTCGAGGTCGTCCACGAGATGAGATAAGGTAGATTACCTTTTATTACTTATAATTTTATAAAACTTGTATAAGCTTAATCTCGTGCTGGTGAAGCTGAGTTAAGTCTGGACAAAACACAGCTTTTATTCAAATTAATACAATGATAATTATCTATATACTTTTTTTTGTAAAAAATAATAATATATTTTTTAATGTTATTGGATAGATCTGTAATCAGATTTTTTTTCGCTTTGTATAAAAATAAATTTGTAAAAGGAAATATAATGTTATGCTTGGACGGTTTCCAAAGAGGCGCGGGTTCATATCCCGCTACGTTACAAAAATATACGTTTTCTTAATAATTTTAGCAAAACTGCAACAAACTTTTATTTTAATACATTGATTGAAAGAATGTGTTATTATTATATTATATTATAAATTCGAAAGTAACTCTGTCTGTCTTTACTTATAAGTTTTTTCATTTAAATTAGTTAAATATTTTCAAAAACAATTTCATAAATATATCTTATAAGCATTCGTATAGTTCAAGCAGGCGAAGTCGCGTCCGGGTCCGCTAGTCCATACCTATCCATACCTATATTATAAATTCGAAAGTAACTCTGTCTGTCTGTCTGTCTCTCTGTCTGTCTGTCTGCCTGTCTGTCTGTTACGCAATCAGGGCCAAACCGCTAATTCAGTTGTGATAAAATACTCATATAGAGATACTTGAGGGTCTTCGGATGAACATAGGTTACTTTTTTTTCTCATATTTGTAATATTGTCGATATATACTAATATATTCAATTATTTTTTAGTTTACAGGCAATTTATTCTGCCATCTTAATAACAAGCGACCGTTGCTAAGCAACGGTTTGCAAAATTTGTTTGTTATAAGAAAACGTCACAAAATGAGCTTGCTTAACGCATACATGGCGTGCGCTGACTCAACTTTATAAGATACATAAAAACAATGTTTAACATAAATATGGTTCTTTAAATAATGACAATTTAAAAAAGTCCGCGATGGTATATGTTTATCTCTAAAGGTTGAGCAAAAGTAACCATTTTAATTAATTTACTTTATATTTATCGGGTTTTTGTTGTAAGTATTTTCTATAATTTGATATTGATCCTTATGAATATGATAGTCACTTTTAGCATTTCATCTAGATTGAAATTATAGTTTACTGTATAACATTCTAATAAATAATTAAGGATCACTGATTCGAAATTATCTAGCCTTCGGGCGGCATAGTATGACCGACGCTAACGGGCAGATGACTTTGACAGTTTTGTAAATTTTCATACATTTTCGAACTACTGTTAATTTTTATGTAATTATTTGATGTTTATAATTAATTTATACTTTTCTTTGGTTCTTCGCTTATTCGAGTAGTAGGTTAGTTAGATTTTCATTAACATCTTGGTTTGGTGTAAGTTGCGGCTCTGCGCGGCATTGGTATAATAGATATTATTTAAGGAAAGAATTGTTGGTTATTTCATCTCGGTTGGATGGTTATCTATACCGTTGTTATACACTTAATAAATTATAGTTTTAGTTTTTTGGGATTTTATTTGATATTGCCCGCAAAACTTATCATATTTAAATGTAGAAAGGACTTTAGTTATTTCATATAGTATCTATGTACGCGCGCAAGGAAAACGTGTTAAAAGATTTTTCCCGGGTAAATCAGTAAAATTGATCACTGAAAGTCCAATAAAAATCAGTTCAGTTATTCTGGACATTAGCTCGGGGAAATAGAAAGACAGACAGAGACAAAAAATATAATATTTTTTATTGTATTTAAGTATTATGTAAATAACCACATGCACTAACAAAAACATAGCACAACAAATTTAATTTTAATTCTTTTAAATATTTATTTTATTTTGATGATATTAATAATGTAGCTGGTTTTGTTTAGTTTTTTTTATTAATATCTTAATATGATTACGTTTACTTATAATTTTTTTCATTTAAATTAGATATTTTCAAAACCAATTTCATATATATATCTAATAAGCATTCGTATAGTTCAAGCGGGCGAAGCCGCGTCCGGGTCCGCTAGTTTAATTATAAATGATTAATGAAATTTGAATTTATAAATTGTGAATGTGTATTTACTTTATATAAACATAACGTTTAAAAGTAACTTATAAAGCCAGTCGTGGCACGGCGGCATGAGAGTGCGACTGTAAACACGACAGGTTGTGGGTTCCACTCGAGAGCAATAAATAATTAATATTTTAATTTTCTCGCACTGATGACGAGGCATAGCGCGGTGTTAAGTCCCACCACTTAACACGCAATGCCTCCAGAATTCGAATGATATTATTAATTTAGTTAATTTAAAACATAAGTACAGTTTGTACCGGTAATATAATAAAGAAACTTTTAGATTTTATAATCGGATCTTGACGCTGCTCGTCTTATTATTCCTAAATTCAAACCACTACTGAAACCACTATATAATTATAATAACAATATCAATATTATATTAACTTATATAGTTAGTATGTACTAGAAACCTGATAGAATATCAGAATATAGCCCCCATACCGCACCAGATTGACTACTCGATTGACTGCGCCATTACAAGTATAATAATATCCACCCCGATAGCTTATTGCGTTAAAGTTAATTGGATATTTCTTTTATAATTTCTGCATGTTAAAGTTAATTGTAATTTAGTTAAGTTGAAATTATGTATTCGTCTTTGGATTTTTTTATATTTTTTATTGTTGTTGTTTGAGCTTCACGCTGTATCCCGCACACGGCTGAGTACCTAGTGTTAAGACACTCCGTTCGTACTTTCCGATATATTTAGATAATTTCTCTATCTAGCCTCTAGAAGCCAGTCGTGGCGCAGCGGCACAAAGTGTGATTGTAGACCGACTGGTGGATTTCCATTTCTCTGGTGTCGAGGCAAAGCGCGGCGTTGAGTTCTGCCACTCAACACGCAATGCATCCAGAATGGTGCAGAAAATGGGGAACGAAGTGTCTTAGACTAGGTTTCCTCTGCCTGCCCTGCTGTGTGCGGGATACAGCGTGAAGCCCTCTATCTCAATATATCTCTATTTTTTTTTACCTCAGTACTCATAGCCAGATGGCTTTATCTAAAAAAAATACAGTGAAAGTGAGTAAATAGAACATGTTGTTGAATCTCATAATATGTCCAATCATTCTCCTAATTACGTTATGATTTAATGAAGTACCATTACAGAGTATTGGCAATACAGTGCGCACTCCAAACGACAAGAGAGAACGATATCGTTGTTTTAATTATTATTTTTGATTGTTTTCATATATTTTTTGTTTCCGTTTTACATAAAGTTTATTGTACGTATTACCTTTTTAGAAAATTGATTTTTAAAAGATTCTATATTTTCGTATTTTTTTATTTTGCATTATATGCATCTAATTTCTTATTGGGTGTAGGTACCAAAAATATGAATCACCATACTCATAAAATTTTACAAAAATAAGTATATCTTATTTTCAAATAAAATAAGCCATAAAATAAAATTAATTAATAATAAAATTATATTACATTATTATATAACTGCAAATTATACTAAAAGGTCAGTCGTGGAACCGGGATCAAAGTGCGGGGAAAGTAGTGTCTTAACACTTGGTTCCCTCTGCCTACCCTGCTGTGTGCGGAATACGGCGTGAAGGCATACTTAAATATGATTATTTTCGTAAAAAAAAAAGAAACGCTTTAATAAAAGCTAGTTAAGATAAAGTGGAAACCCAGTACTGTGCGTGTTTTCAGTCGCGTGTGAGACGGCGAAGCATTTCCTACCACTCCCAGTTTAATCTTTATTAGAAACAACCTTTTATTTGACTTTAATCGTATAGATCACAATTACGCTAGCAAGATTGTTCTTCGATGTTGAGTATTACACATGGGAACATGTAGATTACAACTATTCTGTAATCAAATTTGAAGTTATAAATGAATTGCAAGTTGTTTTTATTTTCACGCTTTATCCCGATAGAGTATGTAGTGGGAACCTAGGAACCTAGAGCTAAGGTTTCCCGTTCACATTAAGACACATCCATTCACCATTTGTAATTTAAAAATGAAAATATTAGAGTTAACACATTACTTGACTTCGTTACTCACTCTTTGCGCAAAAACTTTTTTGAACACGAAAACAGCTGTATGTTACGACGATAAATGTTGAATAATTGATATTTAGAAGTAATTCAATACCATCTTGCAGTTTCTAGTACAATTAACAGGCATTATTTACATGTATATGAAACGTATTAACAAAAGAACAATTTGCATTCACTTATTCTAAAAGATTTGTGAAAAATTAAAGAGTGTATTTGATAAAATACTACCTTAATATTTTGGGCCACAGCCAAGAGGGAGGTATAAATGAATAACAAGGCAGCTTTAGCATTTGTTTACAACAAACATTAGCTAGCAAGTCAATTAAATTAATTTCTTTTAAAAACAAAACAATTAAATAAAAAATATATACTTATATACTGGTAATAAGCAAAGATATTCTTGCCAAAAATAGCTTTGTGGTAGCCAACTTTTGAGTGGAGTGAGAGAGTGAGTGGAGTGGAGTGGAGTGGAGCTCAAAAATTGCCTATTTATCTAACCTATGTTTTATCAGAAAGTTTCAGTTAGCGAATAACCAGCTTCTGTATTATATACATATAAACAATTAAACACAATATATTTAACAACTACAATATATGAATTAAAATGAAATCCATTTTGTCTCGACACCAGAGCGAAGAAATAAAAATATTGGATATTTTATTTCCTTTCCTCGAGTGGGAATCGGTGTATAAGATGAAAGTACAATATAGGCTTTCCATTAGAAAGTAGTCCAGTTCTGCAGTTAGGAAATTTGGTAGTCTTTTAAGTTGAAAACTGATAAATGTGAAAAGTGACAAAATGGAGGATATTCTAATATTTAGTTTGTCTTAATCTTTTTTATTATCTGAAATTTACATGGGAGTTTTAGCTATACCATTGACTATAGGGGGTCTATATAGGTATAGGGGGGTCCCTATAACCTACATTCATATTAATTTGTGAACTTAGCCAGGCCAAGAGCTTTAGTCGTCAATGGCTCCGCAAGGATACTGCTGCAAATGTCAACATTATAAGATTTTAGCCAAAGAGGTCGCTGGGCTTACATTCCATTCCGTACATATTCCAACAACACATGATAAACATCTTCTATTCTATTACAATTCGGACATTTTTATTTAGTTTTTATATTTACATTTTTTACATCTTTTCTCCCTTAATCTTAGTTTATGTATATGAAAAAATATAAATTTCTGCCAAATATTTGTGACTGAAAAATTTTTTGCAACGCAATTTCGCCTTCACAAAGTTAATAAATCTTTTATGGGGCGAGGTATTCGTTCTATAATGAAATTCCTCAATCTGTTTTAGATATCAATGCAATTTAACTTTCATAGCCAGTTACAATTTTCAATATAACCACGTCCAAATGAAAATCAAGACAAAATATTTTATATATTCTATAAAATGATTATTCCATAGTTTATTATTTATTGTGATTATAAAAAATTGACGTTCCAAACTATATTTACTATACATGGACAAGCGTTTAAGTTTTTTTTTGTTTTTTTCTGCCAAGCTTTTTCTTAATTTTGTAGGACAGGCAAAGTGATATCATAGGTCTTCCTAGTGATAATTCTCTTCGTACTGTGCTTTCTATTAAGAAATAGAAAGCACAGACAAAGAAACAAACAAAGTCGACGTTGTTATTGAGGCCGTCGTGGCGCAATGGGATAGGATATGACTGTAAAAGCGTTGGTTGTGAGTTCCTACCCCACTGAGGTAATTATTTTTTTAGCCCCTGCTATGGTTGACAAAGTTCGCCATTAATTTCGGCACTCAACAAGCAATGTCTTGATAATTAGGCGGTAAGTAGGAAATGGATTGTCTTAAAACTAGATTTTCCTCTGTCTATACTGCTTTATGCGAAAATAGCGTCACGTAACTTTTTTTTGTTTCTACATTTGAGTTCCACCACTTAACACACAATGCTTCCAGAATTTGGCGGAAAGTGGGGTACGGAGTGTCTTAACACTAGGTACCCTTTGCCTACCCTGTTGTGTACATGCTGTATACAGCGTGAAGCTCATTTAATTTTTGATTTAATTTTATATTATTAGTTCGAATATATTCGCATTTTCCATTTGTATAATGCTCTTGTGAGTTCAACTGAATTACATTATAATTATAATATAACTGTCTGTTAAAATTTCTACTATTATCATCAAAAATAGAACTATAGCGCACAATAAATCCACTTCATTGGTGACCACTTCTTTATTCTGTCGATAGTAAACTTGGCTGTAAACACATTTTTTTATTATGAACTATTAAAGTTTCTGATTAAAATTTTTTTTGTTAAGTAAAACAAAATCTGTTAAAATAAAAGTGATTCCCGTTTAAACTTATTGATATATTATGGACAAATTATGTTAAAATGTTTATACAAATCGAACCTATTGTATAAAAAAAAACCAATTGTATAAAAAAAAATAATTAAATCAGCTTGACGCTATATCCCACACCAGAGGGAACCTCGTGTTAAGACACTCCGTTCCCCACTTTCCGCCGAATTCTGGAGGCATTGTGTGCTGAGTGGCGGAACTCAACGCCACGCTTTGCCTTGACACCAGAGCGAAGAAATGAAAATATAAATGAAAATAAATATTTCATTACCTCGAGTGGGGATCGAACCCACAACCAGCCGATTTTACAGTCACACTTTGTGCCTCTGCGCCATGACCTCTTGGTGCGATGGCTTGTAAATATCAACGCCTGTCTTTATTTTTCCACGACGAAATTTGTATTTTAGCATATAAATTATAATATAAGAAACGCTTACAGTTTTTAGGCTAAATTGCTATTCCATTACTTGATGAAATAAGTGAACCTATCTATAGAATGACGATATATTTCTAACCGACTTCTGTAAGAAAAGAAGTTATATAGATTTTTTTTGTTACCTCAGAACTTTTGACTGGGTGAACCGATTCTAATAATGTTTTTTATTTGTGTCCATTTTGTGTCCATTGTGTGGTCCATTTTGATTTGATCCATTTCTGACAACGGTATATGTGAGAAAATCACATCTTAAATCTACAAGTCTTAAATTTGCATTAGGTATGTGCGCGACAAATGGACGAATAACTCAATATCACGCCAGCCGATACCAATGTTTTTTTTATTGGCAAAGATACACTTCAAGTATAGTTTGGTGAAAGTTTGGTTAGGTTCTGATTATGGGATCCGGTTGAAATTGAGCAAGTTGATATTTTTTTTGGTAAAAAAGTATAATTATACTGTATTAATTACAATTTTAACAATTGTAACTTTTCGTCAGAAGTGAAACTCCTTATCGTTGCATTTCTTTGTAACCAACTTCAAAAAAGAGGATATTCTCATTTTCAACCGATTTCAAAAAACAGGAGAGGTTTCCAATTCGCCCGAATATTTTTTTAAGTATCTTCTCGTCAATATACCAAAATGTTACTTTGCACAAAAATAATATCTAATTTAGATTGTAGTTTTAATTAGGACAACCACTACCTACTCGTTTGAGAAGCGTCCTTTAAAAGTCTATCTATACCTATCACTTAAAATGGTAAAATAAAATAATTTGTAACAAAAAAAACCGACTTCAAAGAATCAACTAAAAAACAAATATATAAATTTACTTAAAATCTTTATCATAAAATAAAACGTAGATATTTTTATTTTGTTAAACAAAAATAATTAAAGATTATAATTTTGAAATTGGTGCCAAGTAAAACAAACAGGCTTAGTATTAGCTTGACACCGACTTCAAAATTATACAATCTTTCTTTAATTACTTTTTTTATCAAAATCAAAATACGTTTTACTTTATGTTAATTACAATTAGGTAAATACTTAACGTTAATCTTACAATTATTTTTAATCCCTCAGACTGATTTCATAGGCAAAAAACCTTTTAAATTCAAGGGACCGAGTTCTCAATTTTCTCCTCAGTTCTTTAATATTTTTTTTAGCTTCACGCCAATTATCCAGCATACAGCAGAGTAGGTATGGAAAATTGAACGTGAAGTCAATCTTTTGTCTGGTTTCGGTGCGCCGGAGTTCAACTCCGCATTTTGTCTCGCTTTTTAAATAAAAATACTTAGCATTTATTATTGGAACCCACAATCATTATGTATATATACCACAACTATATAACAAAGAAGCTGAAAACTGAAAGCGCTAAAGCTCTCATACTTATTGCTATTTATTTATAATTCTCATACAATGTCATTATATGAAATGAATTAATAAAATAAAAGCCAATATCACAATAAACGGAAGTGAATCGTAGTTCATTTACCTCTATAAGTGATTAATGTTTCATCCAAAACAGAAATCAGCTATAAACGTTAATGTAAACAATATATTTTATAGATGGTGAAACGGAACGGAGCGTTCTGTGGCGTGGGTTGCCTATAAAGGTATAATTTTTGCATATAACATTTATATTGCAATGGCCGTATTGCCATTATGACCATTTCTGGTAAAATTATAATAAATTTATTAATGTATCACGAAATATTAAGTTCAGTTAAGGTAGCCAATCGAAGTGTAACTGAAAACGCAATACGTTTTGAGTTGGATTCTCACTCGAGTATTTGATTTATTTTATATAAAAATATTAAAAAAATCATTTTCTCGCTCTGGTAATAAAGGGCAAAGCGTAGCGTTAAGTTCCGCCAGTCAACTCGCAATGCCTCCAGAATTGGGCGGAAGTGGAAGATGTATAATATATATATATTTAATTAACGAAATAGTACAAAAAATTATTACAAAAATATTTATTTTTTGCGATATATTTCTTTAATTAATAAATAAATATTTGAGTCTTTGTTTGGCCTTAATTAAGTATTCGTTTTTGGAATAAGAGCTGCAAGTTGCAATTAATATAAGTTTTAAATAATATAAATATTAACGTATTTACGTTTATATACCGTTTAGTAATGAATTTATAATGGTAGTAATTTTATTAATTACTTTAGGAAACTAATAAAACAGGCTACTCGTATCGCAGGGGTATAAGGTTGCGACAATATATGTAGCAGGTTGCGTATTCGATGCCGCTCGAGGAAATAAAAATATTCAATATTTTCTTATTTTCAACATTTTTAAAGTGTTATTCCACACTTAGGAAAGAAAATTACTTATTTAGACAACGTATAAAAATATGAACGTAGCGGAATGTGAACCCGCGGCTCTTCGAAAGTCCTAGCGCTCTGACTACCAAACCATATGTTACGAACGTAACCACTAAGCATAATTTTAGCACGTAAGTATAATTTTTTCTTCCCCACGCTCTCGTAACAAAATTTGGCAGAACATGGGGGACGGTAGTGTCTCAACAGGAACGGAGTGTCATAACACTAAGTTCCCCGGTTTAGCTAGTGTGACGTTAAAAATACAATCTAATAAAAGACAAGGTATAATATTTCAATTTATTCTTTACTAGCTTTTAACTTATCGCGACTTTGAGTAAATACGCAGCTAGCTACGGAAGCTTCCAAGCTCTTCCGTTTCTGCATCATTTTTCTTTCTCGCTTATATTTAACACAAAAATAGTGTTTAAAATAGACTAAACCGGAACCGGAACCTTACTAATTCCTGAGATGAGCGTGCTTAACCCAATTCTTAATTTTTATTATATTAGTATAGAGTAGGTATTTACACAACATATTTACAATTCAAGTAAGGACCTCAACTATGGAAGGTCAATATTATATTTTTTGTACCTTCACGCTGTATCCCGCACACAGAAGGAAACACAGAGAGAACCTAGAATTAAGACACTCCGTTCCTCATTTTTCGTCGAATTCTCGAGGCTTAGAGCGGCGAAATATAACGCCGCGCTTTGCCTCGACAACAGAACAAAGAAATGAAAATATATATTTAAGTAAATATTTTATTTCCTCGTGTGGGGATCGAACCCACAACCGGTCGCGTTTTAAGTCACACACTTTTGCCCCTGCGCCACGACTGGCCTCAATAAATTAAATGTATAATGAATACGAACCCGGTTAAATGATTAAATGTTATATGAGACTAGTATATTCAAAGTTTCACAAAGTTGAATACTAGCCCGAGGTGCACTAACATCTAATACACTAAATAGCTTACGTTTGATACATAGAATGTACTAGGAATTAATGATATTGAATCGACTTTATTTATATTGAATTTATTTAATTATTTAAATTTATTTATATATTGAATCGACTAAATTTTATCATTTTTATTTCTTACTTAAGAATATAGTTGAAATTACTAAATGGTGGTGTAAAAAAAATTTCGTATTACGAGTAATAGTATAATAATATCACAGGTTGTGGCTTCGATTTCCACTGGGGGAAATGAAGTTTTATATATTACTTATATAGCAATGCCTCCAGAATTCAGTGGAAAGTGAGGAACGGAAGTGTCATAATGTGATTGGAGTGTCTTGACACTAGTTTCCCAACTTCCCTTTGCCTAATTTGCTATGTATACGATACAGCGCAAACCAAAAAAAATGCCTTATACGTAAGAGAACATGTTACCGTCAAGAGAATCTTCTATCTTTGGATTGCCCAAAGCCTTATATTAAAATATATATATATATATATATACAAAATCCATTTTCAACTTTTACAACGCAAAAAACGTAGAGTTGGAAATAGGAAAAAGAAATAAACTTATATATACACAAAAAAATAAAAAAAAAACAACACCAATATCGAACCGGTTCTTATTTCAGCATTGTTAGACCTCAATGAGTCTCTACTATAAAACCTAAACAAACAGACAGGACATGAGCGCTAATGCTAGTATTAGAAACTCAATCAATTTTACTATGTATTGTATGGCGGATTGATTGGATCTCCGTCGAGCCTTGTAATTGACATGTGAATGTAATTAAGTGATTTCAGGCACGGGGGAACGTTGTATATGAGGCCAGTCGTGGCGTAAAAGCTCAAGTGTGTAACTGTAACGCGACGGTTGTGGGTTCGTTTCGCATTCGAGGAAATTAATTATTTCATTTAATAATTTCATTTCTTTGCTGTGGTGTTGAGGCAACGCACGGTGTTGAGTTCCGTCACTCAACGGGCAATGCCTCAAAAATTTGTCTCAAAATGTGGAACGGATTGTTTTAACGCTACGTTCACTCTGTCCTGCTGAGTATGGAATAAAAAGATATATATAGCTTAAGATCCCAGGGCCGCCAGACCTACATCATTTCAGCAAAACTAAAATTTTGAGGATTTATTAATCTAATACGTAGTTAAGACAGTATGCGTACTGACTAACTTGAAAGTGGGACCATTTCTGAAGTAGCGCCAAATATAAGTATATCTCTGTCTGGGAGGATGATTGGACTGGGGCTCATAGGGAGTCTTGAAATAGTCCATAAGTAATAATGATAATAAATTCTTTATTTACTATTTTTTTATTTTAGTCTTAACAACATATTTAAATACAAGCGTTTCTACCTTAACATAGGTGAGCATGTACTCGAATAAATAAATCGAAAAGGGCCCTACTTTCAAGCTAATAATACGCATACCGTCTCAATTACATATTAGACTATTAATCCTCAAAATTTCAGCTTTGCTAAAATAACGTAGATTTTGAGGCCCCGGGATCTCAGTTCTTGTCAGTTAATAGGGCCTATATCTAGATCAGCCAGTTAATAGAGCCTAGATCCATATATCTATAATTCCCTCTATATGTAGTCTACAGTCTATACTCTATAGGCAGGTGCTCTTTAGTTATGTTGTAAGTGAAATTTCTGTGAACATATTACATTTGAGATCGTAGCGCAGGGGTACGCTTGTGACTATAACGTAGCGTTATAGTAGCGGTTGTGAGTTTGATTCTCAGTCCGAAGAATGAATCATTATTTATTAATATTTTCATTTCTTCGTTCTTATACTAAGCCGAAAGCTTGGCGTTGAGTTCCGCCACTCTACACGCAATGCCTCAAAAAATACAGTGAAAAGTGAAGATGGGTTGGGGTGGGGGCGAGTGGAACGTGTTAAGTGAAATTTCTATGAACATATTAATTTACTTACCGTGTAACGTGATCGCGGATTTACGACTATTATGTGGGGCTTTGGAGCTGTTGTAGGTAGACTGGAATTGATATTATTATATTATTATTATAGAGTTTAATTTTGTTAGCGATACTACGTTAATACGTTAGTAAATAGACTTCTTTATTATCTTTATATATGTAAAATTTCAGAGGAAAACTTCATTTACTTTCTATTTATAACGATATAAAATTATATCTTTTAGAGTAATTTAGGGAGCGGAAAGAAAGTTTTTGAATGGAAAAACTTTCTTGAAAATGAAAGGTCACGTTACCAGAATGAGGAAATGAAAATTGTAAATATTAAATTTAAATTAAATATTACATTTCCTCGAGTGGAAATAGAAAACAGAACCTGTCACCTTAAAAGTAGCACACTTGTATCCCTGCACCATGACTGGTCTCAACGATTTCATAAATCTTATTTTGTTAAAATTGTATTAATAAGCTAAGCTATCTACGATATTACAGGCGTGGGCTTCCGTTCGTCTTTAATAGAGCCTACATCCGTATACGGTTTTTAACATATCAGGTAAATGTGAATGTTAAGAATATACTTAAGTACTATAATTTCTTGATATTTCCATTGGCTCTTAGATATATTTAATTATCCATATAATCAGTAAAATATCACGTACTCAGTGGCCCATATCATTATTAAATAACAATCATTATATGATTATATGTTAAGTTTTTTTTTTAAATTTATATTTTAATTTCTCTGCTCTGGTGTCGAGGTAAAGCGCAGCGTTGAGTTTCACCACTCCACAAGCAATCCCTTTAGAATTCAACGAAAAATGGAAAACGGAGTGTCTTAACACTAGGTTCCCTCTGTCTACACTGGTGTGTGCAGGATACAGCGTACAGCTGAACAAAGAAATTAAATAGAAATTGAGCCTACAACCATTCAGCTTCTCTTCTTTCATAGCATTCTATAAGTAATAAAAACATAGATAATGTAATATACAGGAACACATATGTTTACATACAAATAATAAAATATATATATTATCACTGTTCACACGAAAACATTTAAGACGTTCTTAGTGAAGAATTTTTTTACATTTGCATCATTCATCTTCGAGAAGTGCCGCGTGTATCTATCAAAGTAAACAGTTATTCCGCCATCAATCTTCGCTTCCTACATGGAAGTTTAAATAACCTGAATTCTTATATTTTTGTAATGTTTTGTATCAACGATTTTTTTTTACGCTCGTGTCGTAACTATTTTTATTTGTTTTAAAACAGGTGTGTTTTTTATGTATTGTTAGAGTTATATCAAAATCTGTATATGTTTTTTTAGTGTTGGAATAAAAATAATTGTTTATTTTATTTTAAAATTCCCTTATTTTTCGATCTCAATTAATATTTATGTATTCATTAAAATAAAAGTTTTGCGGTAAAAATTAGTGCCATACACCATATATAAAGTATACAGCTGAACGTTGTACCCCACACAGCAGGGTAGCGAACGGTAGGTTTCCTCTGCACTTAGTGTTAAGACACTGCGTTTCCCATTTTCTACCATATTCTGGAGGAATTTCATGTTGAGTGACAGAACACAACGCGCTTTTCTTCGTTACCAGAAACGAGGAATTACTCGCTTCTGGAAAATATTAAATATTTCATTTCCTCGAATGGAAATCGAACCCACAACTTCGTGTCTATTGTTGCACGCTTGTGTCCGTGCGCCACGACTGTCATCAAGTAGTCCTTACGCCATATCAATAAACCTTAGTATGTTATTAATAATCTACTTTTTGGAATTTCTATAATATATTCAAGTATCCATTTTAATAATTTTAAAAGGTTCTAAAAAAGTGTGAAAGTATATAATACTTTTTATTTCCATATTTTCTTTTAAAATACCTCTTTACTTTGCCGTATTTATTTTAATATTTTTTTAAATAAGTATTATTAATTCCTATAAAGCTTAGAAGAAAATGAAAGATTACTTTGCCACTTTCAGTGACACGCGACACTGTTTAATGTAGGGTGAAAATTAGCTGTTCTTTTATTATGGAGAGAGTTCATACTGAAATGTAATATAAGAATCGTTTATTTTGTAAGAAACGTTTATTTATTTTATTTGAGGGCCACAAAGTGTGACTGTAAATGCGACTGGTTGTGGGTTCGATTCTCATTCGTGGAAATTAAATAATTATTTTAATTTATATATCCATTTCTTCACTCTAATGTCAAGACAAAGCGCGGCGTTGAGTTCCGGCACTTAAAACGTGTCTTAAAACTAGTTTCCTCGTCCTTTCCTGTTGTGTGCGAGATACAGCGTGCAGCGAACATTAAAAAAGAATAAAAAAAAATGTCTCCATTGGGAATCGAACATACATCCACAACGCTACCTATACAGTCAGACATTTCACATCTTTATATATAAATAGCGAAAAATAAACATAAAGATGAGTCACTACAACAGTCACTATTCTTTTTTTAACAATTGTATTCTTGTTCAAGTCTTCAAACGTTGACCTATTGGTAGCAGGTGGTGTTTACGATACTGATTTTGTATTAATCTAAAAAACAGTTAAACGCACCAGATGTCAAGCGTCTAATAATATACGGTTTATAGCTTATGATTCATCTGATGTGTTTAGAAAACGATACTCTTACGTGACGTAGTATGAAAGTTTTCAATGGAGATGTTGTAATATTTTTTTTTAGAAACCAGAGGGAACCTAATGTTAAAATACTTCCTACCTAGTGGTAGAACTCAAGCAGAAAATTATTTAAATTTATTTATCCGTGTGGAAACGAGGAGCCTCTATAATATAAATATCAGTTTTGAATTAAAAATTTCCCATACTTTTTTATTAGTTGTAGGCTACAGGCTACGAAGATTAAAGATATCATAGAAGAGGTAAAACTTTTCGTTATTCATTTTCTGCAAAATTTCAACATATTACCTGTTGGGTTCCCAGGACTGTCTTTTACTACCATATGGTTAGTCACCCAATTGCATCACAAAGACATTTCTTTTTAAATAAATTGCCTATATATCCATGAGGCCAGTCGTGGCGCAGCGGCACGAGGTGTGACTGTAAAACCGACTGGTTGTGGGTTCGATCCCCACTCGAGGAGATGAAATATTTACTTCAATTTATATTTCCATTTCTTCGCTCTGGTGTCGAGGTAAAGCGCGGCGTTGAGTTCTTCCACTTAACACGCAATGCCTCCAGAATTCGGCAGAAAGTGGGGAACGGAGTGTCTTAACACAAGGTTCCCTCTGCCTACCCTGCTGAGTGCGGGATACACCGTGAAGCTGATTTATTTATTTATCAATAGTCCAAATAAGCCAATATTAATAGCACTGCTAACAGCTCTACTCCACAAACGTTTTAAAATCTTAAAAATCATCGATCACTCAGAGCTCGTAGGCGGTTTTGGTGATAGAAAAGTGTGTTGAAAAATTACTTTTTACAATTTACATAGCTTCTTTAATAGTATATCGAAATCGCTCACCAATTAAGAAGTCATAATAAATTATATGATATCATAAGCATTATGTATATTTAAATATATAAAAAATCCATAAAAATCCAATAAAGTACTATATTTTTCTTATCTTGACTAGACTAATTGACTTGACTCATTTCAATATTAACGTGATTGTTGATTTTCGGTACTATATTCTAGTCTAGTATTCCAGCAGATTGATTGTTTTAGACATCTAAATGATAATTAACTAAGATATAAGTAAAAATATACAAACGTCGAGTGTAAAATAAGATTTTCACATAAAATATAAGTAGGTCATTTATTTTTAACATAATAAAATATTAAAAAAATTTAAACAACATTATCAATATCAAAAACTTACTATTAAATTTGAAATTCAATCATTTGTTCGAATTGTAAATGAAAAACCATACGTTAAGTTAACTGAAAAATAAATAACTTTAAAATCTAATTATACCAAAAAATTATATATATTGAGGCCAGTCGTGGCGCATGGGCTCAAAGTGTGACTGTAAAACCGATTGGTTGTGGGTTCGATCTCCACTCGAGGAGATGAAATATTTACTTAAATTTATATTTCCATTTCTTCGCTCTGGTGTCGAGGTTAAGCGCGGCGTTGAGTTCTGCCGCTCAACACGCAATGCCTCCAGAATTTGGCAGAAAGTGGGGAACGGAGTGTCTCAACACTAGGTTCCCTATGCCTACCCTGCTGTGTGTGGGATACAGCGTGAAGCTGATTCATTTGATTTTTTTATTTATTTTAATAATAAATATTATTGTAGTAAAGCAAATTATTAATAACTTAAACCAAATAGCTTATAGTAAGACCTTTCTCACGAAAATTCGAACAGTGAAACAAATTATCCTAATTACATTTCAAATTGTCAGAGGTATTTTCACACGAATTCACTAATTACAGCCTATCTGGACGACGGGTACGTTGTATTAGCCTCGTTAAAATTATATTTATTGTATTCTTATTGTATTTATCGTTTTACTTTGATAAAATGTTAGCGTGGGTGTCACAGCAACAAAGGAGAAGAAGAAAGTAAGGAAGAATGGTAAAACATATTTGTAAAGCAAGAGTGACTAGTGGGAGAGGCAGAAGGAGTCCTCGGTTGACCTTTGAGAATACAGTATCGGTGATACTGGTGGAAGATCATGTAGAAAGCATAGTGACCAGTCGTGGGTCATGAAGGAAGAGGTTAAAGACAGTGGACGAGGCGAATGAGATATGTCCAGCTCCTGCTACCTTTTTAGGGAAAAAAAATACAGACTACAACTATTTCATTTTATAAAAGTAACTAAAAAAAATCCAACTTAAAAATATTTAAAACTTTTCAAATTTGTCTTCCAAGTAAACCTAGAAAAGCACTCAAACTTTATCGTTGCTTAATTAACGGCGCTTAAAATTCTTTTAAATTGTTTTAAGCTATTCTTTTTATGAATACTCTTTTATATTTCACAAATGCCTCTAAAGGTAAGAACTTTAAGTATAAAGTTTTCACTTTAGTTAGACCACTTCAGGTACGTCTGCTGTTAATAATTTATTTAAATATTAACCGCATCCACCGGAGACGGTATCTATACTACTTCTTCAAGTACTAAGATTCTACCGCATTGAGACCGGCAGTGAGAAATTGGTAATAATTAAAAAAATATATCGCATTGTTATTGACTTATTTCGCTTATTTCATATACATATGTATGATGGTAGGTGGCGAAAGGTATTGAATCATTTTGTCTATCATATCAGATCAAAGAAATAATTAAAATATTTTCGTTAATATAATATTAAAGTATTCTTGGCTCTGATGTCGAGGCAAAGCGCGGCGTTTAGTCCTGCCACTGAACACGCAATGCCTCCAGAATTCCGCAGAAAGTGGGGAACGGAGTGTCTTAACACTAGGTTCCCTCTGCCTACCCTGCTGTATGCGGGATACAGCGTGAAGCTGATTTTTATTTTCGTTACTGTAGAATAATAATTATAAGGTAAATGTATTAGTAATCGAACCTACAATGGTCTCGTGAACAGTCATTTATTTGCTACCTACGGTACAATATATTACTTAAATGGATACCAAAAAATCCTCAGAATATAAATTACAAATTTACAGCACAACGACTATTAAATTTTTGCGCAAATGAAAACGTCCGAAATGTATCGATTTAACGAGTCCACGGAATTTTCAATAAGGATTTTTTTGTCGAACTCTAAAAAACAATTGATGATGAAGAAGTTTTTAGAAATTAATAAATCCTTAGATTTTCAGTCGTAATTTAAGATGGCCAATAAAAACAATAATAATTCACTCCCGCGAGTAGGGATCGAACCTAAAACCATCGTGTTAAATCAAATACTGTTGTATAAAACTGTTGTACTCACACTGTATCCCGCACACAGCAAGGTAGGCAAAGGACACCTAGTGTTAAAACACTCCATTCCCCACTTTCCGCCAAGTTCTGGAGGCATTGCGTGTTGAGTGGCGGAACTCAAAGCCGCGCTTTGCCTCGACACGAAAGCGAATAAATGAAAATATAAATGTAAATAAATATTTCATCTCCTCGAGTGGGGATCGAACCCACAACCAGTCGATTTTACAGTCACACTTTGTATTCCTACACCACGACTGGCCTCAATCTATTATATATACACTAGCGGCTCGCCCACGGCTTCGCCCGCTTAAAATACATGATTATTGATTTAATAAGCAAAATTGATTGACAACTATAATGACTTCTAGTATGATTTTTCTACGACATTATCTTCAAAGAATTTTTGATTGTTTTAAATAAAAAAATACGACCATTGTTGATATTTGATATTTATAAAATATACATAAAGCTAATTATGTATTACACGTATATATTTTTGTAACTTTATGTTCTTTTTACCTATATAATATACTCTGTTAAATGTGCTGATGTCAGTGAATAATTTAATTTACTCATTCAGAAACAGCCTTAAATGTTAAATTATTGATTTGAAGGATTCATAATATTCTTTGTAAAATAACTGTAATAATTGCATATTAACTCCTGTACAGTTTTTTAAATTAGTTACATATATTATATGAACGAACCAACCAAAAAATCTTAGTATTTATTGATATTTTTTTCAAGATCGTTCTTTATCTCTGTGTTGAATTAATTACGACTTCTTTCAAATGACGATAATTTTTATTTTAATGAACCGATTTTGATGAACTAAACTTTAGTAGTTAAGTTGAGTTAAATCAAAGCAATTGGTGAAATTTTCAAGTAAATCGGTTGAGTACTTTCAGAGAAAAATGTGGACAAAAATATGTCGACAGACAGACAAGAAATTCAAAAAAAATCTTTTTGCTTTCTATTGTTCTTTTTAAGTGTCCCTCTATACAAACATACAAAATATTTTTACTGTCTTATTATATATAGAGATTAAAGTAAATTGTGCGAAAATACTATTGTAATATTTATTTATAAATCAATGTGTAATAGAGTGGTTATTGTGGTTAGCTATTTAATTTAAAATAAGCAATTATAAATTTATATAATATTTAGTCTCTAGTTACATTTGGTTCAAAATGTATTTTATGCTTAAAAAAACTTGAATACGGTTCTTGGAGCTTTTGCATCCAGACCTTGCTAAATTATAAACTTGAAGGCTAGATAGTTTCAAATTAGACAAAAAAGGTGCATAAAATAGTACCTAAGTTTCATTAAATTATAAGGTGTTTTTTTTAATACTTTCTCAAAAAAACTATTCGAAATAATATAAGAAATGTCTTAGCATGGTATCAACTCCCTAAAAGCTTTCTCAAAAGGTTTATTACATTAAATTAAATAACAAATTATTCTTACTTTATAATATAAGATCGTATAAATTCTTTATCAGCTTCGTCAAAGCTTGCTTATTGGCGCAGTAACATTGGCGCATAACGACTGACTGTAAAAACGACGGGTGTGGATTCAGTTCCGTCTCCGGAGAATGAATTATTTTTCTGCTACTCAACACGCAATGCCTCAAGAATTAGGCGGAAAGTAGGGAACGGAAGCATCCTTATGTGTAATAGAGGATCGTAACACTAAGTTCCCAAGTTCCCTCTCTTTCACCTACCCTTTTACGTGCGAGATATATCGTGAAGCTAAAAAAATATATTTCAGTAAAATAACAGATTTTTTTAAATCTCATATGTACGAGCGGGTAGATACGCGCGCACGACATACCCGATTTCTCCCGAGTAAATCCCGATCACGCGGTAATTTCGGGAAGAAAAGTCTCTTTCACATTTCACTAAGGTCAAAGGATCAAATCCACACTGGATTTGATTTCTGCTTAGAAAATTAACTATTTTCATTTTTGCACTGTAACAAGATGGCGTGCGATGTTAAATTTCTCCATACATGCTGTGTTTCGAATTGGAGTAGAAATTTCTCTTTTTTTTCTCTATTACCATGCAGTTTTAAAACAGAATATTGTTGTGTATATTATTCTACCCAGTGCACGACGAAGGAAATGTATGGATAATGAAGGAAATCGACAAATATAAACCGGCCCTAAGACAAATAATTCACTTGAATAGTAAATAGAATTGTTTTCTTTAAAAACATTATAGAGATGAGGTCAGATTTCTCGAAATGTGCGTACGTGATGGACAATCTGTTCAATGATTCATTTTCAATAATATAACATGGATTCTACAGATTTATTTTAGTAAAAAATCTTTGTTTTAGTAAAAAATCAGCTTCACGCTGTATCCCGCACACAGCAGGGTAGGCAGAGGGAACCTAGTGACACTCCGTTCCCCACTTTCTGCCGAATTCTGGAGGCGTTGCGTGTTGAGTGACATATTTCATCTCCTCGAGTGGGGATCGAACCCACAACCAGTCGGTTTTACAATCACACTTTGTGCCCCTGCGCCACGACTGGCCTCAACATTATAGAGATGAGGTCAAATTTCTCGAAATGTGCGTACGTGATCTACAATCTGTTCAATGATTCATTTTCAATAATATCACACGGGTTCCATAGATTTATGACACTTTGTTTTAGTAAAACATTATTAATATTTATACTGCGACCTCATATTGTGTAATTGCATTTAAATATTGCTTCGGAGGACTGTAAGACGTTTTAGTCGAAAATTTGCATCTAAATAGATATCTGACATTGTACATACTAATTGCAATATTATTTTTTATTTATTTTGGTCCATTGATTGTTTCCATGGCTTAGTGAAATAAAATACAGAATAAATTAACTTGATATCCTCAACATCTACTTTATAAAATGATATGTAAATATAAAATTTAACATTATGTTTTAAGAATATTATAGAAAAAGATATAATACGATTTTATTGCATGAAAATGAAGATTTTACAAAAAAATAACATTAATATTTTTTTTAAATGAATTTCTGGTATTTATATTATAAGATTATTACTTTAAAAAAGATTTTACAAAATTATTGATAGCATTTTAATACATACATATCAATCTTCATACTTTTGGAATCGAATTATTCACCAATTTAATTTTGTTACAGAATCTGAACGGATCGGATGAAAAATGGCGCCGTGGGGACTACTCACGCTCATATGTGTTGCATTCATCTTTGTCGAAGCCAGGCGATTCCACCAAAAGCGGGACACTAAATCCCACCTTTGTGACCCAGTGTACAATAACACTAACAAAATACAATGCTACTGCGTTAAGGGAGCTTTAGAGAATGATATCAAAAGCGCAGATTGCTCTCTCGTAGTCGACGGAGTTGGTCAGGACGATCCTAACTGGAAAGATTTTGAAGAGCTAAAAGACATTGGAAAATTAGATTTCACAAATTCACGTGGAATTAACTTAAAATACATACCGCAACAGGCTCTAGAACATACCAAGGCCATATTAAAGTTAACTATTAAATATGGCAACATTGATATCATACAACCGTTTGCTTTCGCAAATTTAACACTTATTAGAGAAATAACTCTTGCAGACAATCAGATAAGGACTTTGAAAGCGAATGCGTTCTCTCATCACAGAGATTTGCGCACCATTGGTCTGGACACGAATGTTATTGTGGAAGTAAATCGCGACGTGTTCGTAGATTTGCCTTCCCTAGAAAAAATGTATTTGACCAATAACAAAATAACAACGATTCACGATAAAGCGTTCGTGCACCTGTCAAATTTGAAAGAATTAGAAATTGACAGAAATAATTTGTTCAGCCTTAACAGCGAGACGTTCTCGGGATTGAAAAAGTTAGAAAAGCTCGATTTAAGCGGCAACAGTTTGGAGGTTATCGGTGACAATACGTTTTTGCCACTCAAAAATTTGCGTTCACTGAATTTGGAAGGAAATAAGATTCAGATGTTGGATGAGAAAGCTTTCAAAGGCATAACCAAGTTGAGTTATCTATCTTTATCCCACAACGTGATAAAAGATATCGATAATGCGAAGATATTTGAAGGGTTGAAATCCCTTGTGATATTGAACCTGAAAGGGAACCAGCTCAAGGCTCTTAAGCCAGAAGTGATGGCTCCAATACTCAAAAATTTATATAGTAACATAAGCAGCTTGGACATTGAAGGTATGTTCAAATTGGTCAAATATAAAAAATACGGTATTTCAATATATTTCCAATATGTATAAAATTTCATTTGAATATCATAAAATGCTATAAAAATGATCGTTTAATATAAAATATTTTTTAATATATAAAATATTCTTTTAATACAAAATATATACGAGTACTTAATATGTAATAACGAAAGATTTCGCCGAATCGATTTTTGCTAAATATATAGTGAATTTTTTTGGTGCGTATTTTACTTTATATCAGAACTAAATCATTTTCTTTTTAAATTGGCTTGTTATGTTCAGAAAGCAAACGTAGTGATTTTTACAGTATTATTCAATATAAATATAAAAAACGCGACATTTTTCTCATCTAATTTACTGTCGTGATCGGCTAAAATTTCAGCCAATAGATGCTAAGGGAAGCTTGCCAAAATACAATTGTGAAAGCTACATTTCATTCGGTTAAGCCGTTTCTGAGATTAGCGTGCACAAGCACAAACAAAAAATTTAAAAATCATTGTTTTGGGTTCTATTACATTGATAAATTATCGGGGGGATAATAGATTTTCTTATAAATACTCCATATGCTCGTACAGACAGCGTTGAGTAGACAGAGTTGCGGTAGTTTTTTTGTATGTTAGATGTTTACTAGAATTTTGAACGTTAAAAAAATAGAAATAGGATTTATGCCACAGATATATTTGCTTTAATATAGAATCGTTTATTATTTTGATAATGTAAATTTATTTATCCAATATTAGTTTCTCGATGAGACCCGTATATATCAGGAGTTGTGACCTACTGTTAAGGTAGTCCTTCTATACTATTTCTTACATTCCGGCGAATTTTCGAGGCATTACGTGTAAAGTGGCTGAACTCAACACCGCGCTTTACTTTGTTGCCAGAGCGAAGTAATAGAAATATTATTAAACAATAATTCATTCCACGACTGAGAATCGAACCCATAACTGTTGCATTTCCAGTCACAGGTTTGTGCGACTGCACCATGACTGCCTCCATATGATATTTTTTATGTTTATGTTTTAAATATTTTTTTCACCTATACTACCTATAATTTATTTATGCTATATTCTTATTCATTGGTTACTATTGTTATATAAAGTATTTGTGTATTATGAGGCCAGTCGTGGCGTGGTTTGATCCCCAGTCGAGGAAATGAAATATTTACTTAAATGTATAATTTCAATTCTTCGCTCTGGTGTTGAGGCAAAGCGCGGCGTTGAGTTCCGTCACTCGGCGTGTCTTAACACTAGGTTCCCTCTACCTACCCTGCTGTGTGCGGGATACAGCGTGAAGCTGTTATATAAATTATAAAATAAAATACTATTACTACTACTACAATTTAGATTAAATAAAACAAGCAATTAAAATAACGTTAACATTTTACTTTCAGATAACAACTTCCCTTGTGACTGTCGACTCGATTGGTTTTTGACACTCATAAACAAAACTGAGAGTCCATCGCTCAAACTAACGATAGACAACCTGAAATGCACTCCCAGTCCAGATCTTCGTGAAAAATGGAATAAAGCGGCAGAAACGGAGAAAAATGAAGATACAGAAGGTGGAGAGGGAACAAACGACTACGAATATTATGACGACACGCAATTGAACGGGAAACTATTTTATACTGATTTACGATTCCTACTCAATTGCTCAGACAAATTCGATGAACCCGCACCCACCACAACAAGTCCTAAACCAAATATTAAGAAAAACGAAATAACAACCCAAAAACCAGCAACCGAATCAGTTAAAACCACAACGGAGTTTAACAAAATCCAAGAAATAACTGAAGCTAAGAAAATATTTACAACTACCCGCTTAGCGACGGTTTCGGAAAATCCCATAGAAAGATTATTAGATCACGAAATGGCGTCGGATGAGGCAAAACCTGACAAAATAAAGGCGCATAGGAGTGTGCAAGAAATGAAGGATGTTAGAGTCAATAGTGCGTATAGGAATGTAGCTAGTTTTACGTTTATATCAATCGTTTTTATGTATTTGTAGATTATTTATTCATATTTAACTTAATGTTTCAGTCATTAATCTAGTAAAGTTAAGATTTGTGTTGTTTTATTTGATCCTTTTAATATATCAAACTAGGTATAACTTACTGTATATGTATATAAAAAAATATATAAGTTTTTTTTAACAGCTTCACGCTATATCCCGCACACAGCAGGGTAGGCAGAGTGAACTTAGTGTTAAGACACTCCGTTCCCCACTTACTGCCAAATTCTGCGCGTTGCGTGTTGAGTTGGCAGAACTCTACGCCGCGTTTTGCCTCGACACCAGAGCGAAGAAATGGAAATATAAATTTAAGTAAATATTTCATCTTCTCGAGTGGGGATCGAACCTACAAAGAGTCGATTTTACAGTCACACATTGTGCCACTTTGCCACGACTGGCCTCAAAATATATAAGTACTTAGTATATATACAAAATGTAAGAAAAAATAAGATGTTACTCTGTGGCTGTAGCTTTTAAGTTAATTCATTGTGTTCATTATATTTATTTTTATCATTTAATGGCTCTATTTAGGAGGAAAATAAAATAATGAACTCATACATTTTGTTAGAAAAATTTAAAATTTTTTAAGCACAAATAAAGTTAATTATTGAAATATATAAAAATAGAACATAAAAATCAAACCAAATCACAATAATATCTTTTCTATGGACTTCATCAAACAAAGAATACAAAGCAATAAAAGATTCCATTTAGGTTTTCTTCAGTTGATCAACTATTATGGATTTCTTCTAAGAAATAATATTTTATAAAGATTTTTTTTATTTAACACGTTAATTGAACCTCATAATTGATAATTTACAGTTTCAAATAGGTACAACTAAAGGTATGGTATTAAAAAAAAATCCATTGTTTTTTCGATTTTGCAGAGATTTTGAAGCCATTTGTGGCGCAGGGGCGCTAAGTGTGACTGTAAACGTGGGTTCTAATGCGGGTGAACTGTGGGTTCGATCCCCACGCGAGGAAATTAAATATTTATTTTAATTTGTATTTTCAATTCAAAGCATGGCGTTGAGTTGCGCCAACTCCTTCAGAACTCGGCGAAGAGTGGGAACTGTGTGTCTCAACACTATTCCCTCTGCGTATCGTGCTGTGGGCGTGAAGTTGATTTATTTATTTATTTTTAGATTGATCTCGAAATCCATAAAAAAAATATATGAATAAAATTTACATATATAAAATATTATGTCGAGTTTTTAGAATTTAGATCAGTTTAAAAATAGTCGATATGTGCGCCAAAGTGCATACGTGGCACCTTAAAAAGTTGTGCATTTATTTTTTATATATTTTTTTATAAATTTTGTACATGAATAATGGAACAACTATAGCGTGTCCAAATTAATAAATAAATATGAAATATTATACCATACGCAACAAGAGACGTACTTGTGAGAACTACCTACTAGCCTTCTACTGCTACCTGCTAGCTAAGAGAACATATAAAAATGTAATAGCATATTAATTTATTGAGGCCGGTCGTGGCGCAGCGGCACGAGGTGTGACTGTAAAACCGACTGGTTGTGGGTTCGATCCACACTCGAGGAGATGAAATATTTACTTAAATTTATATTTCCATTTCTTCGCTCTGGTGTCGAGGTTAAGCGCGGCGTTGAGTTCTGCTACTCAACACGCAATGCCTCCAGAATTCGGCAGAAAGTGGGGAACGAGAGTGTCTTAACACTAGGTTCCCTCTATTACCCTGCTGTGTGTGGGATACAATACGATTACGATTTTTATTAATTTATATCAAGTACATAACCCGCTTCCGCAGTACATATTCTAAAAGTAACTATCTATATACAGAAGAAATAATAATATTGAACATAAACGTTTCACCGAGTTTCGAACCCACAACCATCATGTTCAGTCAAACATTTCGCAACTGTGCTATAATTACATTAAATATATGCTTATTCATAGAAAATATATATATAACTATATGCTTATTTAAGTTATAAATTATAAATAATCTTTTTTAAATACAATAAATATTAAAATGCTTTGTAAAATAAAGGGATTTCAAGTACATTATATTACTAGCGCCATCTATCAATTACTTTGTACATTTCGATGAAACTGTACTAAATAGTTTCCTCGTTGCTGTTGCGTTGTATACATGCTATGTGGTACTTAGTATGAAAAAATATAGATGGCAGCACTTCACAATTATTAACATTTCTATTGCTTAAAAATAATATACGTACTTACTTTGTATAAAAATAAATATTTTTGTAGTTTGGTTTAGGTAAAATTTTAAATTCAACTTATACAATATCTTTGAAAAAACATATACAACAAATATTGTAAAACTAAAAACACTTAAATTTAAATTATTTTTTAACCTTATTTTGGTATAACAGACGCTTTAAGTTTTTAATATTTCATATGTATATTTATTATTTAAATGTATGATTTTTTTATTACTTTAATCTGTAATATTCTAATATGATTTTTTTACGACATTATCGTAACTTCTATAAGAATTTTTGATTGTTTCGAACTAAAAAATATGACCAATAGTCATAAAATATACATAAAGCTAATTATTTATTATATGTATTTTTATCGAATACGATTTTCAGTCATATTTTTTGATAATTCCGTCTTTTTGTCGTTCTCGTAGGAATATCGTGAAGTGATCACCTACTTCCTAACTTACATACATGGCAAAATTCAACTTTCTAAAAGCTACGTCCGGCGACACACCCGCGATTTCGCCCGCTTGTACTATACCACTATTTATTTTATACTGAATTGTTTCTATATGCACTTGTAATAATTTCCAATACGAAGAATAACAGATGCTCCCAAGCTTTTCCGTTTTTGCAACATATTTTATTGCCAGAGTGCTCCACCCCGATTTGTCATAGCGTGATGTAATAATATAGTCTAAAGTCTTCTTCGATACGTGGACTTACCAATGCATTAAGTTTTTCAATTCTAACCAGTACTTCCTAAGATTAGTACCTTCAGCTGATTAAACTCTTAAACTTTACAATATTTTTATTAGTATAGGTAAATATATATACATATATAGACAGCAACCACTGTCGGTTTGTATATTATTTAGCTATATGAAAAACATATTATGCGACTACTTATAGTATTTTTTTGCCTAATATAATGTGAAAAATAAAAAAAAAACATTAATGAAAGCAAGGTTTATAAATTTAGTTTATAAATCTACAGGGGCTTAATCGAGTAAAAATATAATATAAAATATTTTCTTTCATTACCACATTACACTATTAAACCGGAAAGTTTGTGTTTCATTATAATAATAGTATTAAACACGGCATCACCCTAAATTTCTTAATCCTTCTTGAAAAATGTAAGTACTTCAATGAGGATTTCGCCATTAAAAGTTAATTTCGTTGAAACTTTCTTATAATTAAATTATCTCGGAAAACGTTTCCTTCATAAAATTAACCGCGATGTCTTTAATATTCTGAAAATGGAGAGAACGTTGCGAGAAAACCTATTTACGTGCTTTGTTAGTCAATCAATTTTTTTTTCTGTTTCAGTCTAGGCTGTTTATTTATAGCTATTAAATATTTATATTGTATCAATTTGAATAAGTATATATTATTTAATTTATTGATTTGTTGAGAACAGTCGTGGCGCAGCGGCACGAGGTATGACTGTAAAAACCGATTGGTTGTGGGTTCGATCCCCACTCGAGGAAGTGAAATATTTACTTAAATTTATATTTTCATTTCTTCGCTCTGGTGTCGAGGTTAAGCGCGGCGTTGAGTTCTGCCACTCAACACGCAATGCCTCCAGAATTCAAATTGGCAGAAAGTGGGGAACGAAGTATCTTAACACTAGGTTCCCTCTGCCTACCCTGCTGTGTGCGAAATACAGCGTGAATATGTTTTTATTTTTTTTACTGATTTGTTGAGCTTGCACAAGTTTTTGGATATTTTTTCAAATGGTCTGGAAAAAAGATAAAATACGGTGTTGATTTCCGTCATTCATCATGCAATTACTCGATACTTGGGTGGAAAGTGGCGAAAGGAGTGTCTTAACACTATTCCCTCTGTCTACCCAGTTATATGCGTCAGGGTCAAACTAATAATAAAAATCAGTCAAGTGTGAGTGGGATTCGTCCATTGAGGGGTGCCGTTGTTTCGTATCAATCTCAGGATTGTATGTCAATAGAAAATTCAACTTATAATAGCTTACAAACTTAACATTGCGGATTTATGCACTCATTTTATATGAAATAAACTACAAATAAATATTTGTAACGATTTTTTTCATTGAAATAACAATATTTTCACGTTTCCTCTTTTTTCCTATTGTAAGTTATCACTTCGTATCAAATTTCAAAACTGTAGGACTATGAAAAGTGCCCTATAGGGTTTGATGCCGCGGCGAATTTCTTACAAAATGCAGTAAAAATGCACGCAAAAATAGTCGTATCTTTTGATTCTACTGACTTAGAAGCTTAATTTTTTCTGAGTTTTAATGAGCGGTAAACTTGGATATTTAATAGTAGTTTCAGCTTGATACTTTCATACTATCTCGACATGAATGCTCTTGACAGACGGGCAGACGGGCAACAAAGCGATCGATATAAGGATTCATTTTTTTCCCTTTGAGGTACAAAACTCTAAAAATCTATAGCACTTGTCACCTATCAACAGAACATTTAGAAATATTTTTTGCTCAATCTCTTTATATTTTTATTCGAATAAAAAAACAGGAAAATAATACCAATAGAAAAAAAAATATTAGAGTAGATTTTTTTTAACATTTTTAAAGTGTTACTCCACACTTAGGAACGAAAAATACTTATTTAGAATAACGTATAAAAATTTGAACGTAGCGGGACTCGAGCCCGCGCCTCCTGGAAACCGACCAGGCGCTCTGACCTAAGCCGTTCACATCAAGCTACGTCGAATTTTTTATACACTACCTAAAACTTATTTATGTTGTTAGCATCTCTGTAGGGTGATTTTTACAAATTTTCTGCTACCCAAAGATAATTACTAAGAATTATCGCCTGGCAAGGGAGAATGCTATTATTAAACATTTTTAATATTTTTAAAATGTTATTCCACACTTAGCAAAAAAATACTTATTTTGAAAACGGAATTCTTTACTTTTTCCCGACTGCTAAGGAAGGGTTATGTTTTTCGCGCCTATCTTGTATGTATGTATTATTCTTTATTATCTCATATATCCACAACCGCTGAACGAATTTACATAATTGAGGTATCGTTAGATTCATATTAACAGCCCAAGTGTTCTTAGATAAGTGATGTTAAATAAAAACAATCATAGCGGCTGTGGGACACCATTGGACTTAGTGAAAAGAAAATTTTTTGTTTCGAATACCACAATATGGGTCTCAAATTTAAGAGCTTACTACGAGGATTTCAAAAAGGTATATCATGATTATGATTACCATAATGAATTTTAACAAAAAAGTGAAAAATAAAAAGAATATTTGTAAAAACAAAAACCTCCGACCGTTTATTAGTATTAACAGTCGGGACCTATAAGTAATTCTTCAATCAATAAAATCTTTACCAGGAACCTCGCATAATTTAAAGAGGTCCCGACTGTTAATCCTAATAAACTATTGGACTTGTTGTAGTAGTTACACCGTATAACTGTAGTAGTAGTACCTACTGGTTTACTATCATCAGAACATCTTCGAACAAATCCATAATTGATGTGTTGAGTCTTCGCTGTATGTATATACTTATGCATTATTCATATAATTCTCGTACGAAGGTGTACTTATGTTCTTTTGTTCTGTATTACGTGATATGACATGATATGATGAATGATAAAGTCGTGGAATTCCATAAAGCAAATTGAATATTTCAGTTCCTTTATTGTGATATGTCGTTTTGTATTGATCGGAACTGAAAATGTGTGATTGATTTTGAGTTATTTAAGGAAATGATTTTATATTTGTTTTTGTTTTTATCTCTAGTATGACATGTTGCGGCGTTAAGCTTTACCATTTATTACGCAATATGGTGTCTGGCGAAAAGTGGAGAAGAGTGTGTGTGTGTGAGTTATTAGTAGGTTGGGGCAAAAGTATTTTCGTATTTTGAATGTTTTATTAGTAATCAAACCTCTTGACTGAACTGAATGTACAGTACAACGACACTGAATGTACAACGTTAAAACTTAAAAAAAATAAAAACTAGATCCCGCCATTTTTCAATTGTTTTTTAAGCAAGCAAAATTAACGTTTGTAACGAGGAAATTCGGTACATTTTAAAGTTTTATTACAAAAAAGGTAAAAAAGCGACGAACGCCGCGAATAAAATTTGTGCAGTTTACGGACCTAATGCAGTATCAATAAGAGTAGCACAATTGTGGTTCAAGCGTTTCAAGTCTAGAAATTTTAGTGTGAAAGATGAGGTTCGCTCTGGACGCTCTGTCACAGATAAAATCGGTGCCATCTTTGAGAAAGTGGAGCAAGATCGATATATTAGTAGCTACGACATTGCTGAAGAATTGGATGTTGATCATAAAACAGTTTTACGTCATTTACGAGAGTCTGGGTACAACAAAAAACTTGACATTTGGATACCACATGATCTCAATGAGTGAAACCTAATGCAAGGTATTTTCATTTGCGATTCTTTGTTGAAACGTAACAATTCCGAACCATTCCTTAAACAGTTGATTACAGGTGATGAAAAATGGTGGTGGAGGTGATGGTCACTTTTTATAAGAATGTGCGAAAAAGATCATGGTCGAAGCATGGCCAAGCCCCACAGACTATAGTAAAGCGTGGCCTAGCTGGTGTATGGTGGGACTGGAAAGGAATCGTCCACTATGAGCTTTAGCCACCGGGTAAAACTATCGATGACCTTCTTAACTACTGTCAGCAACAGATGAGGTTAAAAAAAGCTATTGAGCCAGCTATATTAAACCGGCCGGAGCTGGTGAATAGGAAGGGCGTCGTGTTCCACCACGACAACGCCAGACCGCACTCATCTATAGCCCTGGGATGTGTTGATACATCCTCCGTATAACCCTGACCTTGCTACATCAGATTTCCATCTGTTTCGGTCATTGCAGAACTCTTTAACAAGCATAAAGCTAACCTCAAAAGAACACTGTAAACACTAGCTTTCAGATTTTTTTAATCTAAAATCTCAAAATTTCTACAGGAATAGGATCATGGCATTACTCAAAAGATGGCAAAAAGTCATCGATCAATCGGCACAGACATATTATAAATAAATAAAAAATTATATCTAAAAAATATATTTTCCTTTGTATGAACAATACGAAAATGCTGTTTCTCCGATCTTATATTTAGTTTTTACTGCTTACTGTTATAAATGCGGGAAAGAAGCGTAAAACTGTATAAAAAATTGAGATCATGGCCTAGTTATGACGTGAAGATATCATTTCAAATCTTATATTTTCTTATTTATGCCAGTCGTGGCGCAGGGGCACGAATTGTGACTGTAAAAGCGACTGGTTGTGGGTTCAATCCAGACTCGAGGAAATGAAATATTAATTTAAATTGATATTTCTATTTCTTTGCTCTGGTGTCCAGGCAAAGCCCGCCGTTGAGTTCTGCCACTCAACACGCAATGTCTACAAAATTCAGCGGAAAGTGGGTAATGGAGTGTCTTTACAATAAGTTCCCTCTTCACGGTGTATCCCGCACATAGCCTTCCCAGCTATGCGCGGGATACAGCGTGAAGTTGATTGATTAAAAAAATCCATGTTGGGCGAGACTTTGGTCAGTCAATTGGGGTAAAGCAGGTAGCCATTTATTACTAGGCTCTTTATACAATGTAAAACATAGAAGATATTTGTTCAGTTTCACACATTATCTCGTCAAGCAGGAGCCATTTGAGACATTTGGGACCAGAGAGAGAAAATAAAAATAACAAACTCCACCTAACAACTCCACAGTCCACCCACCCGGCTTGTAGTCGCAAACTTGTAGCCTGCGTCACGATTGGCTTTAAAATTAGTGATGTAATAAGTACTTATTTTCATTTTTCTTCTACTTAAACTCTATCTTTATCTGCTACTAGGTTTATAACTATAATTGGGAACGGAGTGTCTTAACACTAGTTTTCCAGGTTCCATCTGCCTACCCTGATATGTGCAATATACAGCGCGAAAACTAAAAAAGCTCAACTACTACAATTATAGAGAATCGAATTAACAACGTACAAAGTAATTTAATACTAGGTTCCCTCTGCCTAACTTGCTGTGTGTGGGATGTAGCGTGTAGCTGATTATTTTTTTTTTAAATAATTTAATTTGCTGTAACTTAACAAAGCCAACACTATATTCGTATTACAATGTTCTGAAACGTTGGTTTTACACGAATAAGTGGTATAAATTTAGCTCTGAGGATCACTTGACTCGCTTTTGTTTGTCTGTCAGCAGTACGGCGTTATATTTTTTCCTTTTTTCAAGTCATTGTCCCATTTAAATTGTCAAAAACCTTGTGAAGTCCTCAGGAATATTGTATTATGGTGTTACCGTAAGTTTTTTTTTAAATTAATTCAGTAGAGACCATTTACAAAAAAAATTAAAGACTTTAATATTTATTTTATGTGTGATAGATTTGCCCAATGTTTAAACAAGTCTGAGTGATTTCCCCCTCCACCCAACTTTTGGGACGTGGTCGAGATTGGCGGAACTCAGCGCCGTTCGTTTTTATTAATACAAGAGCAATGTAAAGGAAATTATAATATAATAGAAACTATTTTTAACTTCTCATTATTCCCCGCACAAAGCAGAGAAGGCAGAAGGAATCTGGGAACCTAGTGTTAAGTGAAGCATTTCTCCGAATTCTGGTGGCATTACGTGTTGAGGCCATCTAAATATCGAGCTTAGCCTCGTTACCAGAGAAAGGAAATGAAAATATTGAATACTTCATTTCCTCGAGTGGGAACCCACAACCTGTCGCGTTCAGAGTCGTGCATTCTATACAAAAAGAGTCTATTTCTACACAAAAAACCATAAATCAAAAATAATATATTGAATATAAAATTACTTAAACTCACATACATATATCATTTGAAGCTACACTGTAACGGGGAAATTGAAAACCATCGAATGCGATTTGGGATTAGAGCTGGCCCATAAAATATATCCGCGACGAACGGACCGCCGCGTTGGTTCGTGTTTATTAAAATGTTTGTTTGTTTGTTTTTGCAATTCGATATAGATTTGATGTTTGTTATATTGCTTGACTGAGATTTAAAAGGTTATGAAATTGTTTTTTTTTTAACCTACTTCTGTAAATGGAGGTTATCAATTTGATTGTTTTATTTTATGTTTGTTACATAACAACATGATGTTTTGTGATTATTTTTTTGTTTGGAAGCTGGTGCTTTCGTTGTTGTATCTTTTTTAATTTGATCCAGTTTTAAATCTTAAATTTGCATAGTTTTCTCTTTGAACTCGGTTTTTTTTCAAGCTGTAGACTTCATCCCCCATAGCAGAGTGGGTAGGCAGAGAGTCAAATCTATAATCTTAGATTTTGAAGCAAATCACTCTGTTCAAAACTAATGTCTTAAATTCGGCGGAGAGCGAAGAAACGTGAACGACAACGACGAATAACGAAATAAAGCCAGTTGAAACTGATACGGAACACATATAATGGGGAACGGAAGTGTCTTAGTGGACAACGGTGGGTCTTAACACTAGGTTCCCTCTGCCTACTGCGGTGTAGTTAGGTTTGTACAGAATACAGTGTTAAGCTACAAAAAAAATAGATTTAAATCTCCCATCGTAAGTAGTAGACGCATTTCAACATAAAGTCTTCTTTAATATTCAAATTGCATTGTGATCCTCGTTTTAGATATCGATTTACTAAGCTGAATGTAAATAGAAGGCGGAAGTTTTGTCTTAAAAATATAAAAATGGATATTAAAGGGTACGTAAGAAAAAAATATCGATGAATTCACATCTGTTGCAAGGTTAAATGAATAAGGTAATTTTCAAAGGGACCGTACACTGAGATCCAATGACTGGAAGTGAATAATTTAAATATTATTTAGTGTCTCGAGAATTTGGGGGAAAAAAGGGAATGAAAATATTTTAATGGGAACAGAGTGTCTAAAGTCTCAATATTAAGTTCCCAGGTTCCCTATGCCTACCCTGTTATGTGCGCGATGCAGTAAGCTGAAATATAAGAGGCGAAGCGACTTAGGTGGAATTAACACTATAGTACCGGTCACGGTTCGTTCTCGGTTAAACCTCAATCTGTTAAGCATTTAGTCTTTTGTTTCGGTAAAGTTACAGTTTCTGGTCAAGTTTTTTTGAGCTTTATGCTATATTCCACATATAGTAGGGTAGGCAAGGGGGACCTGGTTTTAAGACACTCCGTTCTCCATTTCCCGCCAAATTTTCAAGACATGGCCATCCAACAGGATGACCATACTCAACGGTATGACGCCTTTAGCCTTATTGCCAGAGTGAAGAAATAAAAATAGGAATCGGTCGAGTTGGAATCGAACCCACAACCCTCGCGCGTACAGTCACATGCTCGTACCATTGCGCCACGACAATGTCATTGTTTGACAGCTTTGTTGATTTTCAAGATTCACTTCAATTACACATATAAAAAATAAATATTTTATTTGTCATTTAATAATATTTTAACAAACTGAGAACAAACTGTGACCGGCTAGTGTAAATCCACAATTAACTGTATGCTACGTAAAGAAAAGATTGTAACTGGAAAGAAATATTGATTGGCGTCGCCATCACCTCGCTCAACATTTAAAACACTCCACCCTCTCCCACTTTTCCCACTCTCCTTTCCTTTTTCTCCCACTTTCCGTCCTGTCTACAGAAGCTAGCGATATATTACACAAAAACTAAATCTAAAAGTAATTTAAAAATAAATTGGATATAAATTTACGTAGTATACATACTCTCGGGTACTAGCGTGCACTTTAAAACTGACGAGTTTGCCTGCACCTGAGTTTTGACACTTGAATCACGCTGCGTACATATTGTAGAGATATATCTCTATTAATGTTTGAAAAAGGTATATCGTATCTATATTTTATGATGTTGGTATAAAAATTGACATTTTATTAATAAAAAAAACTTAAAATAGGATTTTTTTAATATTATTATTTTAATTGACACTGCATTAAGGTAGAACAGATTTAGCATTAAGACACGCCTAACCACACACAAAGACACGAATGAGAGAAAATACATTTATTTCCGCTAGTGGGAATCGAACTCACAGCCGATGTGTTAATCTCTGCACCATGACAGTCTGTTGTTAGAAAACTTCCAATACCCAAAATTAAATATAAAATATAATATGAAAGTACATAAGAATGTACGCAATCTTTATATATCTAGACTAAGTAATTCCATTATAGATCCATCGTTATAGGTTTTGTTAAGAACCTTTTTTAATATAAAACAAACAAAAGAAAAACAACGAAAAATCAGTCATCTTTTCCCAACTAAAACAAGATTTACGTGGAAAGCTAGCAATCTTCTAAGAAAATATAAGGTTAAACACTAAGTAGAGACAAATCCATCAATATCGATATCAGGGTATCCTGCAGGGAGGGTTTATTGAACCGACATCTGGCGCGTTAGCATAACTAATGTTCTCCGACGATCACTTACAATATCTATTTTATATCCATTTGATGACTTATTCTTTTAATATTGACGTTTTGTTCTGGATTGGATAGTAGTTTTTGTTTTATAGATGCTATTCAGGTTTGGAGATTGATTTTTAGGTAGCGCAATATAATGGCGCAATGCGTTGTAGGTTTGATATCGGGTGAACGATTCTATTATTTTTTTTTGAGTTTCACGTTGTATCTCACATATAATACGGTAGGCGAAGGGAACCTGGGAATCGAGTGTAAATAAATTTTAGACAATATATCAATTTATTGATATCTTGTGTTGGGTAGCGAAGCCAAACGTCATATTTATAATAACTCGAAAATAACAGAAAATGTTATTTAAATCAAACGGGATTTGACCCTGCGCTTTTAAGAACCGTCCAAGTGTTCTGACTACTAAGACCACATAATGTACCACGTTCTTATCCTGCTACGCTTGTTACAACGCTACAATAATTAAATTTCATGTAAATAAATATTCTCTCAACTGGAAAACGAATTCACATTTTTTCTAAAATACTCCTTTTTTTAAATGGTTTTCTTAAATATTCCTTTTTCCCATAAGCAACATAATTTTTAACATTTGCCGTTGTCGTAACTAAAATAGGCACAAACGTTCAATTTATAAGCAAAACGCCAAAAGATATTGCTTTATTATTCACATCGGCTACAGTGTTGTAACGACGACTTGTAAATTGTATGTTTTCTTAAACCATTTGTATGGGAATGGTTCCTTACGTATGCGAATACCGAAATACAATATGAAATATAAATAGCTTCGCCTCGTGTTTCGTGAGAAGACAGACTTTAATGGTGAATTGTAATTTTTTTATTTCTTTATTTATTATCATATGTAATAGATGGAGGCCAGTCGTGGCGCATTGGTTCTAGGGTGCGACTAAATGCGAAAGGTTGTGGGTTCGAGTCCATTTCTCTTTGGTATCGAGGCAAACCGCGGCGTTCTTTACGCCACTCGAACGAACCGCGGTGCTGAGTTCTGTCTTTCTACAAGCAATACCGTGAAAATTAGGAGTGCGGGATAAAGCGTGAAATTATTTCAAATATTTTTTTACCGCGATTTCTCTACTAATAAGGTCTAAGGTCATATAAACAATTGTCTACGCGCTGAACTTCCTTCTACGCGCCACGCAACTGTGTAATTCCTGCGGCAGTATTTCCAGGTTGATACGCACTGGAAAAAAACGTTTCTATCTCCATTTTAAAGGCCGGCAACGCACCTGTAGCTCCTCTGGTGTTGCACGGGTCGTGGGCAGCGGTGATCACTTACCATCAGGTGACCCGAACGCTCGTTTGCCTTGTCAATAAAAAAAAATATGTAATATTTAAAGGATCCCTAAAAATTTGGTGCTATTGCCGTCTTATTCAGTGGAAATAAGAATAACTTTCAGGCAAATTCATCACTTCGACACTATGACGCTCTGTCACGAACATCGAGTTACTCTGTTATTTGCCAATGTATAGCTGTTATTGAACGCTTAGTAAAATTTATGTTGGGATCATAATTTACCAGAGGGGTATCGTGGCGCAGGCAGGCAGGGGCAGGAGCGTGGAACTGCAAACGCGACAGATTGCGGGTTCGATTTCCACTCGAGGAAATGATATATTGAATATTTTCTTTTCTTTGCTTTGGTGTCGAGAGCAAAGCGTGGCGATGTATTCTGCCACTCAACACGCAATGCTCCCATCGGATATCATACTCGGATATTGAGGAACGGAGTGCATTAACACAGTGGCGTAGTGAGGGGGGGGCAAGGGGGGGCATCATGCCCCGGGCGCTACTTCCAAAGGGGCGCCAAAAGATCTGCAAAACTGCAAAAATGTTCGTCTGGGGGGCGCTGAAAAGGTATTTTGCACCGGGCGCGAGTTACGCTCGCTACGCCACTGCATTAACACTAGGCTTCCTCTGCTTACCCCGTTTCTTGCGGAATATAACATAAAGCTGAAAAAACATATAAAGATTCTACCTCCTCACCCTGAGGCCAGTCGTGGCGCAGGATCACAAAGTGTAAAATCGACGATCGATGGTTGTGGATTCGACCCTCACTCGAGGATATTTTCAGTTCTTCGCTCTGGTGTCGAGGCAAAACACACGTGCCACACACACACACAATACGCAATACCTCCAGAACTCGGCGGAAAGAGGGGAACGGAACTACCTCAATGAGAAACGAAGTGTCTTAACACTAGGTTCCCAGGTTCCCTCTGCCTACCCTATTGTGTGCGGGATATAGTGTGAAATTGAAAAAACTATTACATGCCTACTAACTAACAATAACAAACATAATTGTATTATCTTAGACACACTCTAGACATAAAGGCTGGATAATAGCGGTACACCATGGCTAATACTTGACGTCGAGGAGTCTTCACAGGGGGGTGCCACAATGGCAGGAACCCTTGGAACCTCTTAAGCGTACGCATTCATTGTTGATTTTAAAATTTATGTCTGGTAAATTCTTTTCTTAGTCATTTTTTTAAGTGCACACTTTATAAAGTAGACAAATGTATCTATAGCTTAATACTTTTTTTAATATTTTGAAATTTCATTATTTTGTCTGTATGAAAGTAGTTTGACTGATCGCAGTAAGTAGTATCATACTTTTACAAATAAGGCACATAATTAAATTTATATTGAATTTATCAGCTTCACGCTGTATCCCATACACAGCAGAGTAGGCAGAGGGAACCTAGTGTTAAGAGACTCCGTTCATCACTTTCCGCGGAGTTCTGGAGGCATTGCGTGTTGAGTGGCGGGACTCAACGCCGCGCTTTGCCTCGACACCAGAGCGAAGAAATGGAAATATAAATGTAAATAAATATTTAATTTCCTCGAGTGGGGATCGAACCCACAACAATATTGTAATTTATTTCATAGAATATATATATGTTGACATGAGTAGTGTATTACATAAGGACCCCTTAAAAAATAAAATGACTGAATATAACCTAAGTAAAAAAGAATAACAAACGAAAATTACAGTACATACTCGTAATACGACGATACTATTGAGAATGTCGTCCGAGTATTTATTTCTTAAATTAATTATTATTTCTTAAATTGTTAAAACAATATTCATACCCTATACTTGTATAGTATTTGGTATTTAATTAAAAAATAATTATATAAAAGATATGGAGACCAGTCGTGGCGCAGGGGCACGAGTTGTGGCTCGAAACGAAACAAGTTGTGGGTTCGATTCCTACCCGAGGAAATGGTAATATTTAATATTTGTATTTTCATCAACATTCAACACACAATGCCTCCAGAATTCGGCGGAAAATGGGTATAGAAGTGTCTTAACACTAGGTTCCCTCTACTTACCCTCTTGTGTGCGAGGTAAAGCGGGGACCTAAAAAAAAGAATAATACCTACATTAAATAAAATGGAACGATAAACTCTCAGGTATTTTCTTCGTAAATCCTCTCAAATGATTCCATGGAAGCGCAAATCGGCAAAAAGCTTAGAATGTAATTGAGCAGTAGGACGCATGACGGGCATTTAATGTACGTTTAATATAAAGCGGATTTGGGTAATACTCGCGTCTGCCCGCGGCTTTGTTTCCGTTAGACTGGGAATTTATCGCGTATATGGAATTTGTTGGATATGGAACGTTAGATTTTTTCCTTTTTTTTTATATATAGACGGAACCTGGGAACCTAGTGTTAAGACGCTCCGTTTCTATTAAGACACTTTTGTTCCCTTTTTTAGCCGAAATCTGGAGGTATTGCGTGTTGAGTGGCCGAGCTTAACGCCGTGTTTTGCCTTGACACCAGAACGAAGAAAAATATTAAACATTTCCTCGAGTCCGAACCTGCAACCGGTCGTGTTTACACTCACACGTTTGTGCCTCTGCACCACGACAGATTTTTTTACTTATTATGAGAGTATCCTGGGTGCACTTGGAATATTTTAGAGGAAACGATGGATGCACATTCAATTTTTCCTTAAAGAAATTATCTCTAAATTTAAAGAAAAATATAAAGAAAAGAGTCATGTCTGTACAACCATATATTAAAAATATTATTTAATTTATAGTAAAAAAAATACAGAAATAATACATATAAAAATAAATATCTAAATTAGATCATCTATTGACATACAGCATTTGTATTTTTATTTATTATAGATATATATAATACCGTATTATTTACTCTCGGTGAAGGCAGTGAAGTGGATTTGGATATGGGAATTTTGTTATTGAAGGTAATAATATACATAGTATATATACTTATATTATATTTTTTACAGTGCATAGAAAATTAATTATATTGGCATATATTACTGCTGGTGCGTATTAGAACTGCTGGTTAAAATAAGAATGATTGAATAAAAGTAATTTAATGTTTCACTTTTTTTAGCTTTATTCCGCATATGTGAATGTTTGCAAACAGAAGCTTAATGCCTAGACAGTCCGTTCCTGGCTTTCCGACTAATGCTTAAGACATTTAATTTTAAGTGGCAGCACTCAACGCCGCGCCTTATTTTGATACTAGAGTGAAGAAATGAAAATAATTAATTTCCCAAGTGAAAATCGTAGTTAGGTCCATCTCGTTTACAAACAACAAACAAGCGCTATGCCGGGTATTAGAACGAAGTGTTTTAACATTATGTTCCCTACGCTATAAACGTTATACAGTTGAAAAATGGGAGGGAGGTAAAAATAAAAATAATAATAAAAAAAGTCTGCTGTATCCAGCATATACATATATAGCAGGTAGGCAGACAGAACCTAATATTAAAACAATCTTTTCAGATGATTTTTTCAAGGAATTGCGTTTTAAGTGGCGGTACTTAACGCCGCGCTTTTATCTTAGTACTGGAGCGATGTTATATGTTAATATTTATACAAATCCCAGCATTATTTCGTTCAAGTGCGAATCACAAGCTTAAAAGGTAATTGAGTGTTGAGTCGTAAGACGAATGTAACGAAGCAAGTACGGTTTATATGGAGAGGGATTTATGAGATATCAGGGTATCTTTCTATCATAAAAGGCTTATTGAAGTTAGTTGAGATTTAATAGATATTTTCAGTGGGGCAGTTCTTGAACGTACGTTGGTTGTGGGTTCCATCTCCGATCAGGGGAATAAATTAATATAAAGCGCGGTTTTGAGTTCCGCCTAGTAGTAACACTAGTTTCTCTCTGCCATGTAGGCAGCTGTTATGCGAGAAAAAGCTTGAAGTTGAGAATAATGATATTACATTAGATTTCGTGACTGCCTCAAGTACCTAATATTTCAGTTTCAGTCATTAAATAATATAGTAAAAAAATCGGCCAAGTGCGAATCGAACTCGCGCACATACGGTTCGTAGTCTTTATATAATAATAAAATATTATTTAAATAACAAAAACGGCAAAAATAACATGTCTGTCTTAAGTATTTATTTTAAAATGTTATTAGAATTTATTGATATACGGGGCAACAGAAAAACACATATGTGAAAATTCTAAATATAACTATTATTTCACTTCATTATATTCAGCCTAGTGACAGATGGACAGACAGACAGCAGAGTCTTAGTAAGAGAATCTGGTTTCACCCTTTAGGTACGGAATCCTAAGCACCTAACAAAATACGTTTTTATAGTGCACGCTTCAAGTGCTGTTGAAAGTACTTGGAGCTATACTTGTGGTTTACTAGTAGCATTTGAAGAGTTCCACTACTCAAGTCCTGGATCTATGATCAGACCAGGTCGATGACACCATATTATAATATTATATTGTTACCTAAGTTAAGTATATAACTCCGCTCAAAGACATAAAATAATTAATAATATTTTTTTTTAGCTTCTCGCACCCGTTCTTGTATCCCGCACACAGCAGGGTAGGCAGAAGGAACCTAGTGTTAAGACACTCCGTTCCCCACTTTCTGCCAAATTCTGGAGGCATTGCGTATTGAATGGCAGAACTCAACGCCGCGCTTTGCCTCGACACCAGAGCAAAGAAATGGAAATATAAATTTAAGTAAATTTTCATCGTTTCATTCCTCGAGTGGGGATCGAACACATTGTGCCACAGCGCCACGACTGGCCTTACGAGAATTATTTAATTGATTCAATATAATATTGAATTTTCTTCGCTCTAGTGTAGAGGCAAAGCGGCGTTGAGATCCATCACTCAATACGCAAAGCCTCCAGAATTCGGCTCGGACTACGAAAATCGCAAACGTATTGTCTTAACACTCCACTTAGTAAAAAAAGTCGACGATAGCATAAAACAATATTAAATCCAATCAATTTTACAATAAAACCGTGTTTCAAAAAAATACCTACCCACATCGAGCCAATTTGATGTCACCGTATGGACAAAATAAAAACATTTTTTATATAAATAATATTGCATGTAAACGTATACAGTGACGAAATAAACGACTGATGCACCCTTTGTAACTTTATCACGGAAAAACCACCTAACGGACTATAGCTTTACTATAGTCGAGTTTTCATTAAAACGTGGCAGTTTGAGGCCTAGTTTTATAAAAAATGTAAAAATAGAGTTGATGTTGTATAGAATATTTAATTTTTTTTTAAAAAATATAATTTTTGATTGCTCAAGCATTTTGTTTTTGGTCTAGATAAGTCTAGGTAATTCATAAAATGTATAAAAAAATTCGAATTTATTATTTGTATGACCAGAGAGCATTTAGATATATTTTTTTATTTGAACCACTTTTTATCCTTATGAAACTTTATCGCAGTTATATGTAGCTTAGGTGACAATACAATATTATGGTATCGACCTGGTGTGACGATGGAGCCAGGATGGAGCCAGCTGAATATTGGAACTCTTCAGAGGTTTCTAGTAAACCATTCGACTTTAGACATATACAATTTTATTTCCGGGCACATTCTAGAAACTATATAATTAAAAAAATATACAGAATTAAATCACGCTTTATCCCTCGCACTGCAGAGTAGACAGAGGGAACCTACTATTAAGAAACTCCGTTCCCCACTTTCCACCGAGTTCTGGAGGCATTGCGTGTTGAGTGGCAGAATTTAACGCCGCATTTTACCTCAACACCAGAACTAAGAAATGGAAATATAAATTTAAGTAAATATTTCATCACCTCGAGTGGGGATCGAACCTGCAACCAGTCGGTTTTACAGTCACACTTTGTGCCGCTGCGACACGACTGGCCTCTAATTTAATAATATTAGAAATAAGCTTAGGGGACCACATACTTGCAAACCCGCTGTAATAATAAGACATGGTGAGCAGTCAATTACGCGGTATGAGAATGCAACGTTAAAACATATTTTTTGCCGCCTCCGCTTCCGCTTCCGCTAGGAATTAATATACTTAGGAGTAGTAGTAAAGAGTAAAATTGGGAAAAGTTTCAAAATGACAAAAGGTTTGCGTTAAACATCGAAATAGTAAAATATATATTGTCAGGCCTTAAAAAAAAAACTTCTTAACAGATAGACATTAATAGATTAAGTTTGTTTCAACCCTATTGTCCTCAGAATAGCAATTTAATTATCTCTCAGTTTAGACGCCACAGTGCCTTATCAGATCTTATTTATTACTTGAATAAACGATTTGAATTCAAAAGCATGACCTTTTGGTTAATCTTAAAACGTTACGATATTATATTTATAATAAATTATACCAGATATATTCCATATTTCACAGAGAGAAACAGAAAGATAAATAATATGCGTGCAAGTATTTTTTCTGGCTTTACCCGTAGCGGGTTACGGAAATGGAGCGCCAAACTCTGCGGTCTCTGCATATTTCTTTCGTCTCGTCCACTGTCCTTAACTCCCTTAAACATGACCTCCGGGAGGTCCTCGCGCATTATGCTGTGATTTTCCTTCAGTTTCCTATGTTTTTGAAGGCCAACCGAGGTATATCCCTGCCTCTTATAGGCAATATTAAGTAAGTAAGTATTTATTATGTTAATGTAAGTATCTGTCCAACGTGACACAGTAGGATAATGTGTAACTGTAAAAGGGTGGATAGGTAGCGGGAAACTAGGGACTTAGTGTTAAGAGACTCCGTTCCTATTAATACACTTTGTCATTTACGCCGCGCTTTATATTCTCACTAGACCGAAGAAATGAAAATATTAAATATTTCATTCCTTGAAACGGGAATCGAACCCACAACCTTTACGTTTATAAGTTATGTTCCAATCATAAAATATTCAGAAAGCAAAAGAAGAAAACATTTACAGCAGTCTATTAAACTACAATAAGCACTCTAGTTACGCCAAAAATAGGTGCCCTATTTTCACAAAAGCTCTTTTTGTATAAAAAAAATATATATACTTTCAAGCAATCTAAAGTACATAATTACAGTATTGTCCATAGACTTTGCTATCTTTATACCGCCGCTGTCCGTTTTACGTAGAAAATTTTATACGTAAAAAGAAAAAAAAATATTAACAGCCCGAAGGAGGACAATGGAGGCGCTGCCCCAGACCGTAAAGACAGACGAAATTACTTAAGTATATTTCCTTAAGATCTCATCTTTGTAAGGAGAAAAATTACAAGGACGCGCCAAAGCTATACGTTTTGAGGCAAACTTCGGGGGACTAAAGTCCATCTCTCGAGGGACTACAGGCTATTGTGGCTTAATATATTATGAAGAGAAAGCAAATGTTAAAAAATTTTGTGTAATAAACTTTTTATTTGCGTATTATTTAAATTTTATCGACGTAAACAATTTTGAGATGCTATCCGCTGTTATGACATGATGGACAGTTTAAGTAAAGGTCTTGATGGTTTTTACAATATGGTTTTTTTTATGTCAATATTGCGGTGGGTGGTTGGTAATCGAGATTATAATTTATTACTTCTTTCGTTTTCACTTTGTTTTTTCAGCTTCACGTTGTATCCCGCACACAGCAGGGTAGGCAGAGGGAACCTAGTGTTAAGACTTTTTATTAACAGCTAAACGAAATATTTTTTTTTACAATATACAAATATTGTATCAGGTTATTAACTTAGTTATATACGTTCTAGTGTCATAACTATAACAATTGAGCGTCCTTATAATATATTTACTAGGCCTAGATCAAACTTTTATAAATATTTCACAATTTTTAATGTTTGTAATAACCTTTTTTTATTCCCGACTGCTAAGGAAGGGTTATGTTTTTCGCGCGTATCTTGTATGTATGTAATATTCTTTATTACCTCGTATCTCCAGAACCGCTGAACGGATTTACATATTTGAGGTATCGTTACATTCATATTAGCAGCCCAAGTGTTCTTAGATAGGTGACGTTAATAAAAAATAATCATGGCGGCTGTGGTACGCCATTGGACTTAGTGAAAAAATTTTTTTTTCGTTTCGAAAACCACAATATGGGTATCAAATTCAAGAGCTTAATTTCAGGATTTCAAAAAGGTATATCATGATTATCATTACCATAACAAATTATAACAAAAAAATGTAAAATAAAAAAATATTTGTATAAACAAAAACCCCGACTGCATCAAACTAAAAGAAAATAAACAAGCCCAATAGTTTATTAGGATTAACAGTCGGGACCTATAAGTAATTCTTCAAACAATAAAATCTTTACCAGCAACCCGCATAATTTAAAGAGGTCCCGGCTGTTAATCCTAATAAACTATTGGGCTTGTTTATTTTCTTTTAGTTTGATGCAGTCGGGGTTTTTGTTTATACAAATATTTTTTTTTAAAAATCGTGTTTCCATTTTTTCAATTTGAAATCCATCTAGCTATTAAACAAAGCGAGGATGTTGAACACAACGCCCACACTTAAAAGGAAAATTAATATTACAATAATTTATAAAAACAGGAAAATGCTGAGATAACATTTATAAGTGAGTATACTGTATTCAAATAATAAAATATTCATATTATTTTTAGAGTGAATGCCCAAAGGACCATTATTACTAGAACATTTGAAAATAAAGAGAAAGAAGCATTAAAAATATTTTAACAAATTACTTTTATTTTCCTATTTTGGTAAGTCACAATGTAGCGTTGAGTTTCGCCACTCAACTGAATGTTTCGGATTCGTGAAACTGAAAACGTATTATAGTGTGTTGTTTAGTTTAGTTACAAAGTGTGACTGTAAAACCGACTGGTTGTGGGTTCGATCCCTACCCGAGGAGATGAAATATTAATTTAAATTTATATTTCCATTTTTTCGCTCTGGTAGTAATAAATAAATAAATCAGCTTCACGCTGTATCCCGCACACTGCAGGATAGGCAGAGGGAACCAAGTGTTAAGACACTGCGTTCCCCACTTTCTACCAAATTTTGTAGGTTTTGCGTGTTGAGTGGCAGCATTCAACGCCGCGCTTTGCCTTGACACCAGAGCGAAGAAATGGAAATGTAAATGTAAGTAAGTATCTCCTCGAGTGGGGATCGAATCCAACACTAGTCGGTTTTACAGTCACACTTTGTGCCTCTGCGCCACGACAGACCTCTAGGAAAAATAAATAATTTTACGAAAAATAAATTATTTTGTTTGGTTAGGAAAAAAATGACTTTCAATATTTAATCTACTAAAATATGATAGTATACAAAATATACATATAATACATAAATAATACTATAGTAGTTTATTTCCAAATATTATTCTGTCGAGTAGATTTGCAAAGCAGTAGCTTATTACTATACCAAGGAACGATTGTGATATATTATCTGATAAGGAGTAAACACACTTATCACGAACGAAACGTATTTCTTAGAAGCTAGATGTTTCTTTCTTGCTGGTTATTTTTGAGGTAATTATTTATTAAATTGGACACCATTGTTCCGTAGTATAATGTAACGATGATCGTGGGTTCGATTCTCATGTTGGGTAGTAAATTATTACTGTTTCCCCGCTCTGGTAAAGTGAGGTGATTGCCACTCATCGTGCAATGCTTAAAACGCAAAGTGGAGTGTCATTTTGGAGATAAAACACGAAGCTAATAAATAATATAAAATTATAGTGCATATTTTTTAGACATTAAATTTACTTCTGAAGTGAGTATTTATTGATATAGGGGAGAGGGGGGCAGCTTAGAACAGGGGCACCTTTGAAAATATGTGTTAACAGAGCTATTTTAAAAAGAAATTTTGGTAGATTTTTTTTGAGTAGTGACAGCACTAATCTGCACATGTATCACTTGTCATCGCTGATATATGAGAGTCAGTTGTTGAGTTACGAGGAGTGTTTGATTTTCAGTAAAATTTTATGCATTTTTAAATAAACGCGTAAGGATCGCAGAAATCCAATTCAAGGTATATGGTTTTATTTTTTCCTCTTTTAGTTAGAAAGTTTCATATATCAAGCAATAAACTAGAAATTACTACAATTTTTAAACTTTTACTTGAAAAAAAAAACGTTTGTAATTTTTCAAATACCACTGAGGCAGCTTTGAACAAAATAAAGGGGGCAGTTTTGAATATTATTATATGTAAAAAAATACCGCGAAAGAAAAAAAAAACTATACTGAACTTTTCTTCACAAGAAACTGACTCAAAAATGCATTTGGAATCAGAAGAAGTGACAATTTACTGTGAAGAGAAAGAAGATACCTGTGCGTATGAAGACTATGAAATGGAATTAGACTACAACTTAATAAATATTGGAGACTTCGTTTTAGCGAATGTTTCATCATCTGTGAATAGTAAAAAAGTAGCTTGTATATTTTTTTCTTTCCTGAGAAAGAGGACAAGTGTTACGTTAGTTTTTCAAAAGACTTACGTAGACTAGACTTGAGGCCAGTCATGGCGCAGCGGCACGAAGTGCGACTGTCAAACCGACTGGTTGTGGGTTCGATCCCCACTCGAGGAGATAAAATATTTACTTAAATTTATATTTCCATTTCTTCGCTCTGGTGTCGAGGCTAAGCGCGGCGTTGAGTTCTGCCACTCAACACACAATGCCTCCAGAATTCGGCAGAAAGTGGGGAACGGAGTGTCGTTACACTAGGTTCCCTCTGCCTACCGTTTTGTGTGTGAGATAAAACGTGAAGCTGATTTTTATTTCTTACGTGGACTACTTCCCCCAATTTCAGTTGCTGGTTACGTCACGTACTACATCCATGTTTCCTTTAAATTAAATTTTTCTAAGATCAAATTAGGGTAGTAAGCTGCTTATTTAAAAAATATTTTCTTTCATTTTCATAATATTAGATTTATACTATGATTGATCCCAGAATGTTAACTACTTTTACGAAGCCAAAGCTACTTTTTTGTTTGTTCGTTTTTTAAAGTAATGATATTACAGCTATTAAACACTAGTACTAGTACAATTGCAATATTAAACCAGGTATATTATTTTTTTTCGTTTTAAGTTTTAAGTTAACATGGTACCGATATTTGATCTCCATCGTTTCTAATGTTAAGTTTATTAATAAAATTACTTAAAAGTTTGATAAGCCTTCTAATTCGATGATAGTTCAAAACTGCCCCATATATGTTCAAAGCTACCCCGGAAGGGAGGCAGCTTTGAACATTTGACTACTGCTACTAAAGTTGATATTGCACCTTTAACTTATATATTTTTCTACATATGATGCTACGATTTTGTGGCACAATAGTTGGAAAGCATTGTGAAATAGTAAAGAAGTTAAAAACTGTAGAATTTTTAGATATGACACAAAGTTTAAAAATCGTTCGAATGTGCCCCCCTCTCCCCTACTGATGAGAGATAGTCAAAAGCAATTTGTTTCTAACAAAAAGATATTGTCTAGCTTTTCAGACATACATAGTGTATCTAAATATTGAATATTTAAATGCTTTTAAAAGATTCAATAGTTATTTCAAATCTTCTAATAAAATTATATTTTTATACATTGCTATATAAAATAGCTTAAAAATTAACAATGCGGTATAACAATATATCAATCACTCACTACACTGAACTGATGTTCGTTATTTATTTACGTTAACAGTTTCCCCTTTTACAAAAACAAAAAAAAAAAACATTTATTTTAAATATAAACTACCGACGAAAGCGACACTTTTATAACATGAAATAAAAAATATAACTTTTTTCAGCTTTACGAGATACATCACGGATGTAGCAGGGTAGGTACAGAGAGCCTAGTGTTAAGATATTCCGCTTCTCTTTCCGCAGAATTTTCACAATAATATTGCGTTTACTCAAGTGGGAATCAAACTCATAATCTGTCGAATTTACAGTCACATAAGTTCATGATATGAAATTAAAAATATATTTTTTTCATTATATACGACTTACTTACGACTTGACTTTGAGGCCAGTCGTGACGCAGAGGCACAAAGTGCGCCTGTAAATCGACTGGTTGTGGGTTCGATCCCCACTCGAGGAGATGAAATATTTATTTACATTTATATTTTCATTTCTTCGCTCTGGTGTCGAGGGTAAAGCGCGGCGTTGAGTTCCGCCAACACGCAATACCTCCAGAAATTAGCGGAAAGTGGGGAACGGAGTGTCTTAACACTAGGTTCCCCCTGCTGTGTGCGGGTTACAGCGAGAAGCTGAAAAAAAATTATACGATTTAGCTAGTATAAACCGAAAGAGTGTGTGCAGTACCTCTGTCCCAGTAAACATCAAACCAGTCTAGTATACAGGGCGATACGATTTGCAAGTCGAAACAGCCACAGCATAGCTTTGAATATTTTGTGATTCTCGATTTGACTTTAAAATTTGCTGCACACCGCCTATCAAGCGGGCTGTGCTCCACTGGAGATCTCCATTATTTCACTTGATACTTTAAGTCCCCTTGTGTTTAGCATATTTGCTTTTTTTAGTTTTCCGATACTTTGAGTAGATTAACTTAACCCGTTTTGAGTGAAGATTTTTTTCTTAAGTACATATATAGATAGATAAGATTGGAAACATCTATATTTAATTGAGATACAATTGGACAATGTCTGGCTATGAATGTGATGGTAGGTACGATTTTCTCTTTTTTTTTTAGTTTCACGCAGTATCACGCACATAGCAGGATAGACAGAGAGAATCTGGAAACTGCGGGGTTAAAATATTTCATTCTCATTTTCCGAATTGACACGTTTACAGTCGCACTCTAGTGCCCCTGCAGGACTGGACCAAGTCAAGTTTAAGTTCAAAGTTTTTTGTTTTACGAGTTATTTACTATAAAACATATAAAATATTGGATTTCGCCATTTTGAATGTGACGTGTTCATATAAACGAAAATTAGTGAGCAAAGTACATCTCTTGTACGTTTTTTGTTATATAGATGCGTGTAGGTCAAACATATTTCTTTTTGAGTTTGTACCCCTGTACCACGACAGATTTTTTACTTATTATTAGAGTATCCTGGGTGCAGTTGGAATATTTTAGAGGAAACGATGGATGCACATTCAATTTCTCCTTAAAGAAATTATCTCTAAATTTAAAGAAAAATATAAAGAAAAGAGTCATGTCTCTACAACCATATATTACAAATATTATTTAATTTGTAATAAAAAAAACTACAGAAATAACACATACAGACACAAAAATAAATATCTAAATTAGATCATCTATTGACATACAGCATCTTTATTTATTATAGATATATATATAATACCGTATTACTTACTCTCGGTGAAGGCAGTGAAGTGGATTTGGATATGGGAATTTTGTTATTGAAGGTAATAATATACATAGTATCTTGAAAATGAGAAGGAATTAAATGACTACGTATATATGTATACTTATATTATATTTTTTAAAGTGCATAGAAAATTAATTATATTGGCATATATAAGAATTATTAAAGGTAATTTCACTTTATTTAGCTTTATTCCGCATATGTGAATGTTGGCAAATAGAAGCTTAGTGCCCAGTCACAGTGCGTTCCTCGCTTTCCGACTAATGTTTAAGACATTTAATTTTAAGTGGCGGAACTCAACGCCGCGCTTTTTTTTGATACTAGAGCGAAGAAATGAAAATTATTAATTTCCCAAGTGAAAATCGTAGCTAGGTCCATCTCGTTTACAAACAAACACAAACAGGCGCTATGCCGGGTATGAGAACGAAGTGTTTTAACATTAGGTTCCCTACGCTATAAACGTTATACAGTTGAAAAATGGGAGGGAGCTAAAAATAAAAATAATAACAATAAAAAACTCTGCTGTATCCAGCATATACATATATAGCAGGTAGGCAGACAGAACCTAATGTTAAGACAATCTTTTCAGATGATTTTTTCGAGGAATTGCGTGTTAAGTGGCGGTACTTAACGCTGCGCTTTTATCTTAGTACTGGAGCGATGTTATATGTTAATATTTATACAAATCCCAGCATTATTTCGTTCAAGTGCGAATCACAAGCTTAAAAGGTAATTGAGTGTTGAGTCGTAAGACGAATGTAACGAAGCAAGTACGGTTTATATGGAGAGGGATTTATGAGATATCAGGGTATCTTTCTATCATAAAAGGCTTATTGAAGATAGTTGAGATTTAATAGATATTTTCAATGGAGCAGTTCTTAAAAGAACGTTGGTTGTGGGTTCCATCTCTGATCAGGGGAATAAAATAATATAAAACGCGGTTTTGAGTTCCGCCTAGTAGTAACACTAGTTTCTCTCTGCCATGTAGGCATCTGCTATGCGGGAAAAAGCGTGAAGTTGAGAATAATGATATTTCATTGTCATTAAATAATGATATTTTGTTGAGAATAATGATATTTCACAGTCATTAAATAATATAGTAAAAAAATCGGCCAAGTGCGAATCGAACTCGCGCACATACGTTTCGTAGTATTTATATAATAATAAAATATTATTTAAGTAACAAAAACGGCAAAAATAACATGTATGTCTTAAGTATTTATTTGAAAATGTTATTAGAATTTATTGATATACGGGGCAACAGAAAAACACATATGTGAAAATTCTAAATATAACTATTACACTTCATTAGATTCAGCCTAGTGACAGATGGACAGACAGACAGCAGAGTCTTAGTAAGAGAATCTGGTTTCACCCTTTAGGTACGGAATCCTAAGCACCTAACAAAATACGTTTTTATAGTGCACGCTTCAAGTGCTGTTGAAAGTACTTGGAGCTATACTTGTGGTTTACTAGTAGCATTTGAAGAATTCCACTACTCAAGTCCTGGATCTATGATCAGACCAGTTCGATGACACCATATTATAATATTATATTGTTACCTAAGTATATAACTCCGCTCAAAGACATAAAGTAATTAATAATATTTTTTTTTAGCTTCTCGCACCCGTTCTTGTATCCCGCACACAGCAGGGTAGGCAGAAGGAACCTAGTGTTAAGACACTCCGTTCCCCACTTTCTGCCGAATTCTGGAGGCATTGCGTATTGAATGGCAGAACTCAAGGCCGCGCTTTGCCTCGACACCAGAGCAAAGAAATGGACATATAAATTTTAGTAAATTTTCATGGTTTCATTCCTCGAGTGGGGATCGAACACATTGTGCCACAGCGCTACGACTGGCCTTACGAGAATTATTTAATTGATTCAATATAATATTGAATCTTCTTCGCTCTAGTGTATAGGTAAAGCGCGGCGTTGAGATCCACTACTCAATACGCAAAGCTTCCAGAATGCGGCTCGGACTCCGAAAATCGCAAACGTATTGTCTTAACACTCCACTTAGTAAAAAAAGTCGACGATAGCATAAAACAATATTAAATCCAATCAATTTTACAATAAAACCGTGTTTCAAAAAAATACCTACCCACATCGAGCCAATTTGATGTCACCGTATGGACAAAATAAAAACATTTTTTATATAAATAATATTGCATGTAAACGTATACAGTGACGAAATAAACGACTGATGCACCCTTTGTAACTTTATCACGGAAAAACCACCTAACGAACTATAGCTTGACTATAGTCGAGTTTTCATTAAAACGTGGCAGTTTGAGGCCTAGTTTTATAAAAAATGTAAAAATAGAATAGATGTTGTATAGAATGTCTTTCATATTTAAAAATATTTTTAAAAATATGATTTTTGATTGCTCAAGCATTTTGTTTTTGATCTAAATAAGTCTAGGTAATTTATAAAATGTGTAAAAAGATTTCGAATTTTAATGTATGACCAGAGAGCATGTAGATATATTTTTTTTATTTGAACCATTTGTTATCCTTATGAAACTGAGCTTAGGTGACAATACAATATTGTGGTATCAACGAGCTGGTCTGACGAAGAAGGAGCAGGAGCTGAATATTGGAACTTCAGAGGTTTTTAGTAAGCCATTCGACTTTAGGCATATACAGTTTTATAGTTCCGAGCACATTCTATAAACTGTAGGGGTATTGCACATTCCTTTATATTGTTCATAAACAACATTTGTAAACACACTAAACCAGCGTCCTACATTTATTCGCTACAAATGCAATTGTGTAATTATTTTCCACTATTGTTTTATAGCGTATAAATAACCAAATTAAATATATAATAAATGAGTTGAATATCAAGTCTCGTCTCATTAACATCGTCCCGCTGCTATAGCCCACATTGGTGACCCCGACGTGAGGTACCCCGAAGGGGGTACCCCGTAGCCATCTGCCGACGTGATGTACCCCGACGGGGGTACCCTGCCAGCTTCAGCCCGAAGTTATCGTCGAGACTGACACAATGATCCAATCAACTCCCGTGGTGCTATACTTAGAACCACGTGAACCGGACTTCAGCTCAACGCCTCCTCGATACAAATCTTCACAAGTTTGCACATTCTAATCGGCCTCCCACAAGCGGGACTCACCGGTTAGGATTTCAAGAGGCAATATACCAACAACCGCACCGCACCAACATTGAGATTTTTGCATCAAGATCCAACGCAAAATTAAATAAGAGCTGATGAAATAATGGAAAATACAAAATTTTAAGAAGGCATCGATAAAAAGGGCTAATTTATAGTCGATACGCGCAGTAACAGATTAGTCGATAGCATTACAGGATTATTAAATCCGAAAAGGATAATTAATTCTGGCTCACTATATTTACGATTGTCTATGTTAAGCGCCATTGAATAAACACAAATATGGTAGAACGAAGAAACTAGGGAAATTTTTCGGTCAGTAGTGAAGCATTGCGCTGACTGCACCCTCTCGCACCCGCACGCACCGCCATCGATAATAACCGACGCATCCCAAGCATGTGTCGAAGACGTTCCACAGCGACAATCAAACAATGATTGGAAAACTTTCCAAGGCTCAACCCGAAGCCCAACAAGTGCAAGTCAACCGTATATACTGCGCATATTTCGAAAAAGAATATACAGTATATTACACGACGCAACGCGCCCAGGATTCAGAACAACAAGAATAATGCTAGCAAGTCATTACTTCTGACCTGGTATGAAATACACAAGTACGTGGACTAAACAAGCTTATCGTATCAAATGGCGGAATCTCACGTGACAAGAATTCGTCACTTATGCAAATCCCCGAATTTGAACGGGTTGAAAAATTTCGTGCGCACTCTACCTGTATCTAATAATAAGCGATACATAATTACGGTTACCGACTTTCGCCTGCCTTCATCAAAAACACGACATCAGCAGAACGTCAACAATGCGCAAACGCAGCAGTCGACGACATCAAAACAACGCATCGAGTTACGAGCTCCGGTCGAATAACAACACCCGTGGATCAATTTAGTTTATAGGCATAATATTTTATATATTTTATTTTGGTTATTATATTCAGTTTAATACATTTTTTCTCAAAGGGGGAGAGTATTGTAGGGGTATTGCACATTCCTTTATATTGTTCATAAACAACATTTGTAAACACACTAAACCAGCGTCCTACATTTATTCGCTACAAATGCAATTGTGTAATTATTTTCCACTATTGTTTTATAGCGTATAAATAACCAAATTAAATATATAATAAATGAGTTGAATATCAGGTCCCGTATCACTAACATTGTCACGCTACCATAACCCACAAAACCATATAATAAAAAAAATATCAAATTGAATCACGCTGTATCCCTCGCACTGCAGAGTAGGCAGAGAAAACTAAGTAATATTTTTAACATTTTTAAGCACACCTGTCTTTAACCAAAACAAAACTTTACCTACTACACTAAAAATGGCACGCGAGAGGCGTTCAGCTCAATAACAACTCTGAAATGACGACTTTTGGCTGTGGTTCTAGAAGAATGTGTTGCTGCTAAGAAACCCAAATCTCTTGTTTTTACGTTTAAATGTTCTAAATGAAGCTTTAACAAAGCAATGTAGATATATAAGAAACAAGCTTAAGGAACCACAGAGTTGCAAACCCGCTGTAATAATGACACACGGTGTGCAACCAATGCGGCGGCATACGAATACAACGGTAAAAGTTCGTCGACATACGAGTGCTGAGAATTAATATACTTAGGAGTAGTAGTTAGGAGTAAAATGGGGAAAAGTTTCAAAATGACAATAGGTTTGCGTTAAACATCTAAATAGTAAAATATATATTGTCAAGCCTTAAAAAAAACTTCTTAACAGATAGACATTAATAGATTAAGTTTGTTTCAACCCTATTGTCCTCAGAATAGCAATTTAATTGTCTCTCAGTTTAGACGCCACAGTGCCTTTTCAGATCTTATTTATTACTTGACTAAACGATTTGAATTCAAAAGCATGACCTTTTGGTTAATCTTAAAACGTTACGATATTATGTTTATAATAAATTATACCAGATATATTCCATATTTCACAGAGAGAAACAGAGAGATAAATAATATGCGTGCAAGTATTTTTTCTGGCTCTACCCGTAGCAGGTTACGGAAACGGAGCGCCAAACTCTGCGGTCTCTGCATATTACTTTCGCCTCGTCCACTGTCTTCAATCTCCTTAAACATGCCCTCCGGGAGGTCCATCTATACTATGTTTTTTAAGGTCAACCGAGGTTTCCCTATAAGTATTTACTATGTTAATGTAAGTATCTGTTCAACATGACACAGTAGGATAGTGTGTAACTGTAAAAGGCTGGGTAGGTAGCGGGAAACTAGGGACCTAGACCTTTGCCATTTACGCCGCGCTTTATATTCTCACTAGACCGAAGAAATGAAAATATTAAATATTTCATTCCTTGAAACGAGAATCGAACCCACAACCTTTACGTTTATAACTTATGTTCCAATAATAAAATATTCTGAAAGTAAAAGAAGAAAACATTTACAGCAGTCTATTAAACTACAATAAACACTCTAGTTACGCCAAAAATAGGTGCCCTATTTTTACAAAAGCTCTTTTTGTATAAAAAAAATATATACTTTCAAACAATCTAAAGTACATAATTACAGTATTGTCCATAGACTTTGCTATCTTTATACCGCCGCTGTCCGTTTTACGTAGAAAATTTTATACGTAGAAAGAAAAAAAAAATATTAAAAGCCCGAAGGAGGACAATGGAGGCGCTGCCCCAGACCGTAAAGACAGACGAAATTACTTAAGTATATTTCCTTAAGATCTCATCTTTGTAAGGAGAAAAATAACAAGGACGCGCCAAAGCTATACGTTTTGAGGCAAACTTCGGGGGACTAAAGTCCATCTCTCGAGGGACTACAGGCTATTGTGGCTTAATATATTATGAAGAGAAAGCAAATGCTCAAATTTTTGTGTAATAAACTTTTTATTTGCGTATTATTTAAATTTTATCGACGTAAACAATTTTGAGATGCTATCCGCTGTTATGACATGATGGACAGTTTAAGTGAAGGTCTTGATGATTTTTACAATATGCTTTTTTTTAAGTCAATATTGCGGTGGGTGGTTTATTACTTGTTTTGTTTTCACTTTTTTTTTCAGCTTCACGTTGTATCCCGCACACAGCAGGGTAGGCAGAGGGAACCTAGTGTTAAGACTTTTTATTAACAGCTAAATGAAATATTTTTTTTACTTTATACGAATATTGTATCAGGTTATTAACTTAGTTATATACGTTCTAGTGTCATAACTATAATAATTGAGCGTCCTTATAATATATTTACTAGGCCTAGATCAAACTTTTATAAATATTTCACAATTTTTAATGTTTGTAATAACCATTTTTTATTAAAAATCGTGTTTCCATTTTTTCAATTTGAAATCCATCTAGCTATTAAACAAAGCGAGGATGTTGAACACAACGCCCACACTTAAAAGGAAAATTAATATTACAATAATTTATAAAAACAGGAAAATGCTGAGATAACATTTATAAGTGAGTATACTGTATTCAAATAATAAAATATTCATATTATTTTTGAGTGAATGCCCAAAGGACCATTATTACAAGAACATTTGAAAATAAAGAGAAAGAAGCATTAAAAATATTTTAACAAATTACTTTTATTTTCCTATTTTGGTAAGTCACAATGAAGCGTTGAGTTTTGCCATTCAACTGAATATTTCGAATTCGTGAAACCGAAAACGTATTATAATAGTGTGTTGTTTAGTTGCAAAGTGTGACTGTAAAACCGACTGGTTGTGGGTTCGATTCCCACTCGAGGAGATGAAATATTTACTTAAATTTATATTTCCATTTCTTCGCTCTGGTGTCGAGGTTAAGCGCGGCGTGGTAGAGGCGCGAGTGGCAGAATTCAACGCCGCGCTTTGCCTTGACACCAGAGCGAAGAAATGGAAATATAAATTTATGTAAGTATCTCCTCGAGTGGGGATCGAATCCACCACTAGTCGGTTTTACTGTCACACTTTGTGCCTCTGCGCCATGACAGGCCTCTAGGAAAAATAAATAATTTTACGAAAAATAAATTATTTTATTTAGTTAGGAAAAAAATTACTTTCAATATTTAATCTACTAAAATATGATAGTATACAAAATATACATGCAATACATAAATAATACTGTAGTAGTTTATTTCCAAATATTATTCTGTCGAGTAGATTTGCAAAGCACTAGCTTATTACTATACCAAGGAACGATTGTGATATATAATCTGATAAGGAGTAAACACACTTATCACGAACGAAACGTATTTTGTTAGAAGCTACAAGTTTCTTACTTGCTGGTTACTTTTGGGGTAATTAATTAATAATTTGGACACCATTGTGCCGTAGTATAATGTAAAGATGATCGTGAGTTCGATTCTCGTGTTGGGCAGTAAATTATTATTATTTCCCCGCTCTGGTAAAGTGAGTTGATTGCTATTTGCTACTAAACGTGCAGTGTTTAAAACGCAAAGTGTAGTTTGTCATTTAGGGGATAAAACACGAAGCTAAAAAATAATAAATTAAGAAATGTATTATAGTACATATTTTTTAGACATTAAATTTAATTTCCAAGTACTATCTATTGATATACTGATGAGAGAAAGTCAAAAGTAATTTTGTTTCCAAGAAAAAGATTTTGTCTAGCTTCAGACAAACGAGATACACCATATCTAAATATTGACTTTTAAATGCTTTTAAAAGATTCAATAGTTATTTCAAATCTTCTAATAAAATTATATTTTTATACATTGCTATATAAAATAGCTTAAAAATTAACAATGCGGTATAACAATATATCAATCACTCACTACACTGAACTGATGTTCGTTATTTATTTACGTTAACAGTTTCCCGTTTTACAAAAACAAAAAAAAAACATTTATTTTAAATATAAACTACGGACGAAAGCGACACTTTTATAACATGAAATAAAAAATATAACTTTTTTCAGCTTTACGAGATACATCTCGAATGTAGCAGGGTAGGTACAGAGAGCCTAGTGTTAAGATATTCCGCTTCCCACTTTCCGTAGAATTTTTACAATAATATTGCGTTTACTCGAGTGGGAATCAAACCCATAATCTGTCGAATTTACAGTCACATAAGTCCATGATATGAAATTAAGAATATAAGATTTTTTTTCATTATATACGACTTAGCTAGTATAAACCGTAAGAGTGTGTGCAGTACCTCTGTTCCAGTAAACATAAAACCAGTCTAGTATACAGGGCGATACGATTTGCAAGTCGAAACAGCCACAGCATAGCTTTGAATATTTTGCGATTCTCGATTTGACTTTAAAATTTGCTGCACACCGCCTATCAAGCGGGCTGTGCTCCACTGGAGATCTCCATTATTTCACTTGATACTTTAAGTCCCCTTGTGTTTAGCATATTTGCTTTTTTTTAGTTTCCCGATACTTGGAGTAGATTAACTTAACCCGTTTTGAGTGAAGATTTTTTTCTTAAGTACATATATAGATAGATAAGATTGGAAACATCTATATTTAATTGAGATACAATTGGACAATGTCTGGCTATGAATGTGATGGTAGGTACGATTTTCTCTTTTTTTTTTAGTTTCACGCAGTATCACGCACATAGCAGGATAGACAGAGAGAATCTGGAAACTACGGGGTTAAAATATTTCATTCTCATTTTCCGAATTGACACGTTTACAGTCGCACTCTAGTGCCCCTGCAGGACTGGACCAAGTCAAGTTTAAGTTCAAAGTTTTTTGTTTTACGAGTTATTTACTATAAAACATATAAAATATTGGATTTCGCCATTTTGAATGTGACGTGTTCATGTAAACGAAAATTAGTGAGCAAAGTACATCTCTTGTATGTTTTTTTATATAGATGCGTATAGGTCAAACATATTTCTTTTTGAGTTTAAGTACTAACTAGGACTTTTTTTATTCCTCTTTGTATCTACTTTACGAAAATATATGTGGATCTTTTCTTCGGTTTCCAAGAGTTTCGAGTCACTCCTGGTTAAGTGGTGGAACTAAACGATGTACTGTGCCTTGTCAGAGCGGGAAAGTAAAAATTAATCATATCTCCGAGTGGGAATAGAATCTACAACCATAGCTAACCGATTAGTTACTGTGTCTCGAGTGGTTATTTATAAATTTGTTTAATTTTGTGAATAAAATTAAAATATATAATTCTATATTTCACAGTAATCCTGCGTTTAATTGCTGTCGTATTTTACGAAGTTAACAATGTGTGATATGGAGATGGAAATCTAAGTCCCTTTAACGACGCCTCTCACATTATGCTAATATTGTACATTATTTTAGGAAGAGTACGTGTTTTTGTATGTAACAGAATAAGGTTATAAATTGGTTTTATTTAAATTGTACTGAAGAAAATGAGAAATATTATATGAGTGAACAAAAAATAATATTTTTTACATTTTCAAGACGAAATCATTATCTCTTTTTAGAGTTCCGTAACTGTTGCGGACAAAAGGAGCGATATGAGGTCATTTTATTGTACGTCGGTCCGTCCGTCTGTCTGTTAATCTGTAAAGAGCCTTTATTTTAGAAACGGAGATATCGAGTTGAAATTCAAACTTTATACACAGATGTACGATCCCTTGATTTAAAAAAAGATGTGGCTGTTTATATCGCAAAAAATCTGAAAACAATACATTTGTGGTTAAATCATTAAAAATATTAGTCTTTAAAGGGGGTAAAATTTGGTAATTAAGCCTAGCTAGTTATAAAATTTGGTAATTAAGCATAGCTAGGCTAGTTGAAGCTAAACTAAGTTTGAATTTCAGAAAATAGTTTGAGACCTCCAATTTTTATACTGAACCCACGGTGGGTGAGGCCGACTCGCGCTTGTCCGATTTTTCGGTGTATTTGGTTGTTTCACGATCGCGACATCTGTGACGATTCTAGAGACGAAACCAGTTTCATGCTTTTTCCTCATTGAAGGGTAGTCAGAGGGAACCAAGTGTTAAGATACTTTGTTTACTTTGTACAGCTTTGAGTGGTGGATAAATAAATATATTTGCTTTTGTTAAGTCGAACTGTAATAAACTATGTTATAAAATCTAAGAATTTGAATTTGAACCACTTGTAATTGTATCCTCATTATAATTGCAAAATAATAAATAAATCAAAACAAATTAAATCAGTTTCACGCTGTATCCCGTACACAGCAGGGTAGGCAGAGGGTACTTAGTGTTAAAACACTCGCGCCGGCGGAACTCAACCAGAGCCAAAAAATAAATATATATGAAGGAATTTATATTTTATAAATTTAAATAAATATTTCATTTCCTCGAGTGGGGATCGAACCCACAACCAGTCGCGATTACAGTCATACTTTGTGCCCCTGCGCTTGGCCTCAATCATTATCTCATTATATTTGTTTCATCATAAATCATTATAATTGTGTTTTGTATATAGCTTAGGTTAAAATACTATATTATGGTATCAATGATACCAGCAGATATGATGATAGCAGGTGTGATGATGATATAGCTCCGAGCATATTCTATACACTTAAAGTGCTATTGAAAGTGCTCGGTGTGAAAAAAGTTAAGTTGTACATAACTTAAAATTAAAATTAAATCAGCTTCACGCGGTATCCCGCACACAGCAGGGTAGGCAGAGGGAACTTAGTGTTAAGACACTCTGTTCCCCACTTTCTGCCGATTTCTGGAGACATTGCGCGTTGAGCAGAATTCAACGCCGCGCTTAACCTCGACACCAGAGCGAAGAAATGGAAATATAAATTTAAGTAAATATTTCATCTCCTCGAGTGTGGATCGAACCCATAACCAATCGGTTTTACAGTCACACTTTGTGCCTCTGCGCCACTGGCTTCTAATTATACATAACATAACTTTATTTTTTAACTATATAATAACACTCTATTGACCGTTTCAGACAACCTACAATAAAGAATTTATAGAACAAGAATACATTATTATATAATCGTTTCCGTTTTCCAGCTCTAACTAAATAATGTAACACATATTGCATCTAAATAAGCGGAAAATAAGAAAAGGATTGGATATGTAACTAGGTTATCTCAGTTTTGTTCGGAATAAAATTGACGATTCTAGGCTTAAAGAAAAAGGCTTAAAAAGTTATATGGAATAAAACACTACGTATTTTCATTTCTCCGCTCTAGTAACGGGGCAAAGCGCGGGATTGACGTGAGGATTGAGTTACAACGTGAAGCTAAAAATAGACATTTTGTCAATTTCTCCTTTCAACTAAAAACAGTCAGGTGTGGTCCTAAGCGTGTTTTTAGTTTTTTATAACTAATACTAGAGGGCGCGCTCGGCTTCGCCCGCTTATTAGGAGTGAATTCTAAAAAAACCACGAAAAACGTGTTCAAATATTTTTTACAGTCTGAATTTAATTTTTTATAAAAATTTGTGGCAATTTAAAGATTGTTCCATATAAACTTTCAACCTCTTATTTGAACCCTTAGGGGGGGAATTCTTAAAAACCATGAAACACGTGTTCAATGAAATATTTAATAAGAATGAATAAGAGTCTGAATTTCAAATTTAATAAAAATCGGTACAAATTATTATTTTTTTCCATACAAACTTTTAACCCCTATTTCATCGCTTTAGGATTAAAATTTTTCAAATTCCCTTCTTAGTGGATGTCCAGAATATGAAAATAAACATCTGCCCAAATTTCACGTTTCTACCATCAGCGGTTACGGCTCTGCGTGCGTCTTGCCTCAGTCAGTCAGCACAAGTCCTTTTATATATATAGATAATATGTTTATTTTTTTATTTTACGTTATCTATATATATAAAATCTATATATATAAAAGGACTTGTGCTGACTGACTGAGGTAAGACGCACGCAGAGCCGTAACCGCTGATGGTAGAAACGTGAAATTTGGACAGATGTTTATTTTCATATTCTGGACATCCACTAAGAAGGGAATTTGAAAAATTTTAACCCTAAAGGGATGAAATTGGGGTTGAAAGTTTGTATGGAAAAAAAATTTAATCTGTACCGATTTTTATAAAATTTGAAATTCAGACTCTTAAAAATATTTCATTGAACACGTGTTTCATGGTTTTTAAGAATTCACCCCCTAATGGGTTCAAATAAGGGGTTGAAAGTTTATATGGAAAAATCTTTAAATTGCCACCGATTTTTATAAAAATTTAAATTCAGACTGTTAAAAATATTTTATTGAACACGTGTTTCGTGGTTTTTTTAGAATTCACTCCTAATAAGCGGGCGAAGCCGCGCGCGCCCTCTAGTGTAAATATAAGGAGCTTATAATAGCTACTGTGTTCGAGTATTCTTAAATATTAAAGTAATAAGAATAGAAGCTGATTTATTTATTTTATTTGTCCCACCTTGAACGCGGAAGGTTGTGGATGCGATTCTCGCCTGAAGAAACTTTACAAACTACGGCGTCACCTTTACTCAATATGCAATGACTCCAGAAGAGGTGGAAAGTGAAGCTAAAAAAGCCTAATATGATCCTACACTCATCTTAAGTATTAATTTAACATATATTAATTTAATTTTGAATTTTAATTTAATTTCATTTTAATTTAAATAGCATTAACTTTTCGTATTTTTCCACCTAATTTTTCAAGGCAAGTATCTACTAAGCGCGATTAATGATGTTATGTTTCAATATTATTGCCAATTAAAATTAACTTATTATAAGTTAGAAGCGTTTCGTAGAATCTGTTCGGAAATGAAGTAAGCTTGTTACATATGTATACTATTATATTATATTTATATTTGTATTGAGGCCGTAGTGGCGCAGCGCAGTACAGCTTCTAAATGTAAATGCGACGACTGTGGGTTTGATTCTCACTCTGGGGAATGAGTTATTTCACCTAGTCGCCTTGGTAACGAAATAAAGCGCGGCGGTTCCGTTACTCGTCATGCAATGACGAGGAGGAGAGGAATAGAAAATTGTGCAGAATATTTATTAATAAAGTAAAAGTACAAAATTTTAAATAAAATTTTGCCATCATAGTTAGGCAAAGTGCGGCGTTGAGTCCTGTCACTCCACACACAATGCCTCCAGAATTTGGTAGAAAGTGGGGAACGGAGTGTCTTAACACTAGGTACCTCTGTCTACCATGCTGAGTGCGGGATACAGCGTGAAGCTGATTTATTTATTTTAGTTAGTGAAGGTTAAATAAAATATAATATAAATAATATAGACAAAATATACATTATTTTAATTAGCGATAGGTTAAAGTTGAATAGGAAGACCCTTCGTAGGACCAGCCTGATCCTTTCCTGGTAATATCAATAGAAAATTTATTTACAAGCATACTCATATGCCAGGAATTTGATTATTCAATTACATAGTCAACCCAAACTGTTTAATTGATAAAAACACACATTTGTGAATTTTACAATAATTTATATAAGTTACAATATTATTTTATACATCAATAATATATTTACATTATAAGCACGAAGAAAAATCTTTTAATTTTCACATTTCTATTATTTTTTTTGTCTGGACGGATATGTCTAAAAATCGCGTATACGAGTATGCCTACTCTATAGATACGCTATATATTAAGAGGCCATAGTAATGAGGCCAGTCATGGCGCAGGTTCCCAGGTTCTCTCTGCCTTCTTTGCTACGTACGGGATACAGCATGAATCTAAATAAAAACCGGTAATCATATTTCCAAATAAGGTGGCAGGCAATTAGCAAACGAAAACCAGGCCGACTTCATATTACCTGGAGGGTGGTCTGTTGAAAATGTTGGCAGTTCGAGCTGATAAATCCTGAAAGGCTACTCCATTAGGTCGTGAGTAGTGGAAATCCCTTCCATCGATCATATGTCCCTGATGAGATATAAAATAATAATATCATACGAAATTAAAAATAATGTCAATTATGTATATTTGAGGCCAGTCGTGGCACAAAGTGTGACTGTAAAATTGACTGGTTGTGGGTTCGATCCCCACTCGAGGAGATGAAATATTTAATTAAATTTATATTTCCTTTTTTCTGGTGTCTAAGTAAAGTGCGGCATTGAGTTATGCCACTCAACACGCAATGCCTCCAGAATCCGGCAGAAAGTGTGGAACGCAGTGTCTTAACACTAGGTTCCCTCTGGCCACCCTGCTTTGTGCGGGATACAAGCTGATTTTTTTGATTTATTTTTATGTATATCAATCTATAAATTAGCTGTAGTACGTAACTTATGATGAGTCTAAAGTAAATTTTACACGAAAAAGAAACAAAGAAAATCCCTCGAGATGGAAGATCTAAATTACACAAGCACTTTGTTCTGACGAGGTAAATTACTTAGCAGATTTTGATAAAAAAATATTGCTTCTAAAGTGTCTCGTTGCTAAAAGTAAGGGAACCTCTCATGGGTAATACCTATCTAAGGCAGAAGTTTCCAATAATATATTTCCGGTCTTGACAAGATTTTATCTAATATTATAATAATAATTTATAACATTTTTTAAAGTTATTTTTTTAGTTTCACGCTATATCCCGCATATAGCGGGATATGCAGAGGGATACTAGTGTTGAGATATTTTGTTCCCTACTTTTCGGCCCAACTTTCGAGAACATTGTGGGTTGAGTGGCGGAACTCAATATCATTTTCTGTCTACCAGAGCGAAGAAATTAACTTATCCTTGGGGATAGAACCTACAATCATCATGCTTACGGGCAGACGCTGTCCT